>VYZV01020519.1:231165-254691 GCA_013401275.1 Pandion haliaetus | reverse complement strand
TCCGCCTTTTTGTGCACCGTCAGCCGGTTGCGGCCTCGCCGTGGCGGGCGGCCCAGCCAATGGCCCGGGGGGGGTGTGCGCGGCAGGTCCCCGCTCGCCCTCCGCGGCCGAGCCAGGGGCATCGCAAGACGCGGCCTCTCGGGCCCAAGCCGCTTTTGTGCCGGCGGCTCCTTCGAGCCCGAGCAGATGGGGCTCAGCTCCCTTATGTAAGCCAGCGCCGCGGGAGGTGGGAGTTTGCGGCGGGTCGGGCATCGCTAGCGTGGGCTACAGCCTGTGGGCACCCCACTCGCTTGGGATACGTGCCAGCACCCACGGTCCCGGTGCTGGCCGTGGTGGTCGTGTGCCGGAGCGCTGCCCACCGGAGCAGGNACCCCCCCACCGGCCCTGCTCCCCAGGAGGCCCCCACAGCCCGTCCTGGTCCCTTTCTTGGAGGGTAAGCAGCAGCTGCTGGTTTCTCGCTGTGGTGGGAGCCCGTGGCTCAGTGCAGAGCTGGCACCCAGCCCTGCTGCTGGGCAGCTCCCGGTGGGACCGCTGCCCTCCCTGGTCCTGCTCCCAGCGTCCCGGTCTGGGTACACTGGGCTCCCCACAGCTGCGGTCACTGCATCCCGGCTTTGGGGAGGGGGTTGCAGCTGGAACCTGGTGTCGTCTCCCCCCACCCCGAGACCACACTGGCACCTCCTGCGTGTTGTGTCCAGAGCGAGAAGATGCAGCAAACCCTCCACCTGGCTGCTGACAACCACCAGCGCCAGCCCGCAGCCCTCCCTGCGCTCCCTCGGCCGGGTCTGAACAAGCAGGCACTTGTTTGCCTGTCTTCTCCTACCCAGCAGAGCTGGCTGGAGCGTTAACCCTTCCCTTCCCTTCCCTGGTGCGTGGGAGACCTTTGGAGAAGCAAAGTTAGGGGGCATTGGAATTGCAACCCAAATTCATGGATTACATAGGAAACCAGGAATAATAATCGTGCGTGAAACACTTCCAGGCAATGAGCTCAAAATGCTGAGCTGGTGCTGCTGAAGGGCTTGATAGTATAGGAGAACATATTTTGGGCAGGGGATTTAATAACAGCCTTTAACGAAGAGGGAGAGGCCAAGATGTGAGTTCCACTCTCACGAAATCCAGACAGAGGGATCATTAACTTTATTTTTAGGCTTGGCTGAATAATCAGGAGGTTTGAAGATTTGCCTTCCCTGTTTCGCTTGTTTTAGGAGGGGCTGTGCTGGCATAGCTGGGATCAAAAGCACACCAGACCATCAGAAGCAGGACCTCTCTGTCACTTCCAGGGATGCACTTCTGTGACCAGCTGATGAGCTGGAGCATTTAATTTGCTTTTTTCCACAGCTCAGGGCAGCCACACATCACATTGCCCGGGCTGGCCACACATCTCCAGGCGGGAGAATGCTGCTGCCGGAAAAGCGCAGGCCTTATTTCCGAATAACCCTTTTCTCCCTCCCTCTCTCCTGCATTTTCCCCCACGCTCTGGTTTGCAGCATGCTGGCTCTGGCCTTTCCACCCAAAGGGCTTTCAGGCAGCGGTGGCCGCAGCTGGTAACCGAAGCGCGGGCCAGTTTCGCCGAGGAATTCGGCGTGCCGGCTGCAAGGGGCCGGCGAACACGGGCTGGCTCGGGGGTCCCCGGCTGCTGCAGGTGGTAAAGTGGCTGCGAAGGAAGCCATCCCCTCTGCCCTCTCCCGCACGGGCCGAGCTGGTGCTTCGCGGAGAAGGCCTGAGTGGCCACTACGATGGGATGTTCACAAGGCGGTTGCGCGGGGAAGCTAACACCAGCTAAAGTCAGATTCGGGCCGGGGATTTCCCCCTTCTCCTTTCACTTCCCTCCAGCTGCCAAAAGGGTGGGGAGAGCAGGGACGCTCGCTCCCGCGGGAGGAAAATTCCCCCTCGCAGAGGTTAACGAACCCGCCTGGCGCGGTGGCGGCCGGGGAGCCGGGCTGCCGGTATTACGTGTTATGCTGCATGTCTCTCGTCAGCCGCAAGGCTCTGGCAAGGGGCCCCGGCTGGAGTTAACCTGCAGTAACCCCGCGGCGCAGGGGCGGCCTCGGCGGGGCGCGCCGGCCCGGGCTGCGCGGGGGTGCGAGAGCCCTTCGCAGCCACCCCCCAGGGCGCCTACGGGGCCGGGGTCCGCGGTTCCCTGGTTCTCCCGGGAGGGAGGGGAGGGCTGCGGAACGGGGCTCTCCTTCCCCATGGGGCAGCGCGTGGTCCACCGGGCCCGGCCTGCCAGGGCATCAGTCCAGCCAGTTTTAAAGTAACGTTTTTATTATGAACAAATAAAATTTCAGATCAGCACAACCAGATGTCCGTTTCCATATTAGTAGAAATTATTTCAAAAAGGTTTTTCTTCTTCTTTTCCAGTACACAAAACAGAGATACTACTATGCAGAAATCCCTAAGCTGTGAAAAATTGTATCCTACTCACATTTCAACAGTGACAGAGCTTAGACAATGTGCAGATTCAACTTTCCAATCCTTCCCTGAACACCCAACACTTGGACATCTGCTCTTCACAATACCAGCGGGGCTGGGAACGGTTTTTGAAAACAAACCAGTCCATGCTTCTGCCAGCAGCGGTGCGCGTGCGGTACGTACGCCTTCCTCCTCCGTCGGCCGGTCGGCAGCGAGCCTCACCGCACCCTGGGGAGGCACCGCGTAAACCCCCGTCACAGACCGGGGAACTGAGGCACGGAGAGTTTTTAAATGACTTTGTCCCAAATCACGCAGTGAGCGAGTAGCTAAGGTGGGAACAGCTCCCAGGACAATGGCTGCTCTAGCCACAAGGTCCCACTGCTGCCTTCTCTGCTTCCACCTCTCACAGACTCATTTAAGCTAAACATACAGATGACGCGTCCAGGATACAAACATGCCACCAAAAATATATATATATATTTATAGGTATATATATATCTCTCAAACAAAGTTCTACTTAAAGTGTTGCATCTGTTCCTTAATCTAACAAAAATTCTAACTCAAATACATTCAAAATCACCTGCACCCACAGTTCAATGTAGGCAATTAAATAATTAAGAAACCCCTCAAATGTTCAAAATTTGGAAAAAAAAAAATACGGCAAATAGCTGTCAATACTCCTATGTATATTAAAGAAAGATTTAAGGCACCCAAAGATATTTGCCAATCTACCTTTAAAGTGACTGGGCAAACACCAGGACTGTTTGGTTACTGCTCCTCAGCTTCCACCCTAATTCCAGATTCTAGACCCGAATCAGCACTTGAAATTTGAAAGGAACCCTTGATGTCAAATCCTGCTTCTCTGCTGAGAGGATGTGAAATATTGCAGCATGTCACGGCACGCTTCTCTACAGTAGGGTATGTCACACAACACCTTAAGGGCACCAGGAGCAAGGAAATCATTCTTCTCATCTTCTCACCTCCCCACACCCCTTTCAAATTACTGGCTGGAACAAATTCATCCTCTCTGGAGACCTCCATGAATTCAGAGACGTTTAGACTAGAGCAAAGTCAGCCCCCAATTACAGAGCTAACAGTGGGGTTTTTTTGAAGGGCTTTTTCTATTTTTAAATGGTAGGACACAATTCTAGCCACAACCCCCTTTGCCCCAGCCAGCCCCCAAGCAGTCACAAGCCTCAGAGCAGTAAGGATGCAGTCTCCAGACGCCAGGAGCTGAAGGGCTCCCTGCTCCATTCCTCCCTGTTGCACCTCTTGGCTGGAGACCACATCGCTCCTGATGGCTCAAAACCTTGAAGGGTCCCATTGCTGAGCAATAACAGGGCCATGGTGGTGGTGCGCAGGGGAAAGAAGAGGAGAAGGACTTCTTTTCTGAGTAACAAGCGTGCTCATGTTAAGGAGAACATCACAGAGCTGTCCTGGCTCCTGGTGAGTTTCACAGCAGCAGGAGGAAGCAAAGCTGCAGAGACTTGCTCCCGTGAAGCTTGCCTGGCTGCGATCTGGAAAACTGAGGCGAGGAAGTTGGCATCCACTCTCTCTGCCCTCCCTGGCCTGCCTGAATAAGGCAGATGCTGCAAACCCCACTCCAGTATCACCTCGTTCCGGCCACCTCTTGTGCTTTCCTCCAGCTCTGTTTGATGCATTTAAGCAACAAAAACAATACTACTGCTACAACAACTAATAATAATAAAAATTAATAATAATGGGGAGAGTTAAGGGGGAAAAAGAGCACATTCAGCCCAGTGAGGGGCTCAGGGCCACGATGCCCAGAACCTAGCCCACCACCTGAACTCAAGCTGCGGTCTCTGCAACTTGCAGGAAATGACACCCACAAGGACTTTTTTTCCCCAGCACACCCTCCAGCTGCGTGCCCACATCAGCTTGGTGATATAACTGACCTTTCCGCAGGCTCAGCCGCCCTCGCTGCCTGCCTCGCCAGCGAAGGAGCAAGGTGGCGAGATGGCTCGCCGAGGCGGCCGGGAAGCAAGCTAAGGGACTAACGAGGAGCTGCTTTCACCTCCCCTTCCTGCCCCCTCAGAGGAGCTGGGAATGACAAACCACCCTGGTGGACCCCGGGCAGGAAAGCCCAGAAGTGGCTCACACTGGCAGCAGCGTCTCACCTTGGAGGACTTGACTCCCTCAAGCCTCCCCATGCTGCCTGGCCCTATATCGGTGTTTCTCAGGCACTTGTTAATAGACTGAGCGGAGCCCCCAAGGATGGAGAGATCTGCTCCTGCAGACACCCTCACACCCTCCCTATGCCTGTAGCTGCTCCCTTGCCCCGTCCCTGCGCTCAGCACAGGATGTGGATCCACAGGGCAGGCATGGACACCAGGATATCTGCGGGTGACCCAGAGGGGACCCTGTTCCTCCAGCACACAAAGCAGCTTAGCTCAGCGATGGAGCTTTGGTTTACATCCTTCTCCCCCTCTCCATTTTGGCAAAGTCCCATATCCCGGCAAAAATCTCAGCGGCGCCAGTGAACAAAACCACCCCAGGCTGGTGCCACCCCACAGCAGCCAGTGGCACACCCCTCCGTCTGTCCCCCTTCTCACTGTGGCTCTCCAAAGGGGCCATGGAGCCCAGAGCCAGGCTCTGCCTTCAGTCCCTGGTGGCACGGGGCGCAGCGGGCAGTGCAGAGAGGGAGGCTGTGACACCAGACGGCAGAGGTAATAAGGTCACCTAGGCTTCCCCTCCAGTGCCCACTGCTGTCACCAGACCCCCCCTCCCACCCCCACCCCTGGCCTTGGGAGAACACTTCCCAAGAGACATCTTGGAAAGAGACAACTCTTTCCAGTGGCAAGGGAAGGGGACGGGGCTGCTTTTCCCAGGGAGAACAGTTTAGCCATGCCACGTCCGTCAGCAGCCCTTGAGAAAGGAAGAGGGACAGAGGAAGGAATTTTGGGGAGAAGGTGGTAGGGAGAGAGTCACTGACTTTGGCTCACTCTTCAGCTGGCTGGTATGGGCTTCCCTTAACTCCACAGTACGTAGCTGGCTGTGATGGGCTGCCCTGGGCTGCTTCCTACCAGCTCCTCTGCCAGGGAGAGACCAGGATGACAATGTGGGAGACGGGGTAGAGGGGCTGGAGAGAATGAATGGAAAGGAGAAGGAGAGGAGGGAAAGGGGTGGCCTTGCGTTATAAAGGCAGAGTCCTAGATCTTAAATACATCACGTAAAATACAGTGTGGGAGGGGCATTAAAACTCATTATCATTATCTTAAGCAAACTGGTAGCATTATTCAGTAGTTAGTAAACAGAACATTAAACCTTTGTCCAGCGTGTTCAGAGGGGTCAGGAAAGGAGAAAGGGAGAAAAAAAGGAGGAAGGAGAGGTGTGGATGTGTGTGTGAAGGGGAGCAGGAACTCAGCCACTCTTGTGACTCCCATCTCCAGTCCGCATTTTCCGAGCCAGGATGACCTCCTTGGAGACTTTCTTGCGATCGCTGGCCAGCCCCAGGAAGCACATGAGGTCGATGAAGGCTGTGGTTAAGTTGAAGCGCCAGCCAAACTCACTGGTGGAATAGTCGTAGGGGAAGGTGTGGTGGTAGTTGTGGAAGCCTTCTCCTGAAAAACACAACCAGGGTGAGGCTGTTGCAGAGCTCTAGGTGATGGCCCCTTTACCTTGGCCCAAAGCACCACATTCCTGAAACAGGCTCTGGATTGAGTCCAGGCTTCTCTCTCCTCTCAGCCCAATTTCACCTCTCTGCAATCTACCCCATCTCATTTGGGCAGGTCCAGCATGCCCAGGCTGGCCCAAGTGAGGCAATGACAGTCACAGAGGACCTATGGTGCTTTAGAGGAAAATGAGCGTGTGGCAAGGAACTGAGAAAGGCCCAGGCTCACCCACTACGCCAAAACACCAGGGGAATCCTAACAGTTTTTCCTCTGCCACCACAAGAAACCTTCTAGTATTGGTTGAGCTACCAGCTAGACCTGCAGCAAGTCCCCAGTCAATACTCCTACAACACTGGCAGTCCTAATGCCAAATCCAACAGGCATTTCCAGATGGGAATAATGCAGACAGACTTCTACTAAGCAGTCTACCCCAGTCAGCCACCCTCTGCTCTGGACACTGTCAATGCTGGCTTCAGTGCTCACCCCTTCAATGACATTGCCTGGACTCCGGCTCCTACCCCCTGAGTCTCTGCAGTTCAAATTCCTCCCTACTAAAAATCCAGGAGCAGATCCTTCAGTGGTGGAAATCAGTGCAGTCCCAGTGATGTACAGTGATGCAAACCACCTGAGGATTCAGGCTTGGGAAAACAGATCAGGGCAAATACTGACCCTGGGATGTACTCTCCTAGGTCCCCAAAAACTTCATGAAAACGCATGAGATGATCTGGCTTGTCTCATCCTCAAGTACCCCCAAAATCACCAGCTGCCAACATGTCCAAATGTGTATCTGCTGTTTTTTGCGTTGACAAATCTAAGACAGATAAGCAGAGACTACAGCACATGTTTTTCAGTCTGGTGAACGGGGCAGAGACCTTTGAGCAGGGTAAATAAAATATTGCCATTGAGATAAGGAGGTGCTAAGTATAGCAGAGTCCTTTCCAGCCTGGAGAGAGGCTGCTGGGAACTGATAACCCCACTGCCCTTATGTACTCACTGACCAGCCTGGGAAACACCCCTAGATGCAAAGGCTGGAGGGGAAGAGTGCGGGGGGAAATAGGGACACCTGGATTCACAGAAATTCCTAGAAGCAGCTGCAGCCCCAAGGGGCAGTCCCTGCTCTACAGTCTACCCGAAGCAAAAGACACAGATGCTGAACGTACCTAGGGCCCCCAGGCTGACCAGGGGGTTCTCCCGTGGGTTGATGTGCTGATCATATGGCCGGTTGCCAAACATGTGAGCAGCACTGTTCACTAGCCAAGTGGCATTGAGCCCTATGGTGTAGCGCAGGATGGCTGGAATGAAGAAGCTGATGATGATGGATTCGTCCCAGAAGTACCAGGGCACTACAGTGGGCAGTGTGAAGCACAGCAACACCACCGAGGGCTTGTAGTATCTGGAAAGGAAGGGACCAGAAGGAAAGCGCTCAGTGGCAGAGGCAGGACAGGAAGGGGTGGTTCAGTCCTCCCTTTGGGAGGATTCATGCTCGGCTATACAGGGAAAATCATGTGCAGAAATACCTCACCCCTGAGCCCTGCATCTTTTGCCCTGGGTGCGCAGAAGCCATGCCTGGAGACTCCAGAGTCTTACCGCTGGGCAGGAGACTCAAACTGAAGTCCTGCTCTCCCCATCTCAATCTCACATGCGCACAAAGCAACGTCCCCATCACCATGAGTCCAGACACCAGCTGCTGCTTTTAGCCTAATCTGCCATTTGCTTCTCAGCTATGCTGGTCCCCATAAAGGCAACCCCATGCTTGCAGAGTCCCACAGAAGGTCCCTTCT
Organism: Pandion haliaetus; assembly: GCA_013401275.1. Classification (NCBI taxonomy): domain Eukaryota; kingdom Metazoa; phylum Chordata; class Aves; order Accipitriformes; family Pandionidae; genus Pandion; species Pandion haliaetus. The sequence continues at coordinate 246,869 of VYZV01020519.1, read as the reverse complement.
CCAGCTCTGGCCCAGTGCTGCAACTCCTCCTTGCAGACTTGGCCCTGCCTACCAATACACCCCATAAACAAGTGCAAGCAAGAGACACTTGTGCCATCAAACAGATGAGCATGTGGGGTCTCTCACACTAGATGGATGGGAGTAGAGGAAGCTGAACCACTCTGATGACCCACAAGAAAAATCCCAGGCACAAAAAGGGGGCAAGCAGTAAATGTTGCTTGGTTTGTGTGGGACTGAACTAGGGACCTCCTGAGTGAGGGTGGTTACTACAGAGGTTCAGTCCCCCGTCCCTGCATCCCTGATGACAGGCTCACCCTCTCTGGGGATCTGTCCCAGTATAGCCCCAGACAGCTGAGAGAGAGCCCATCCAAGAAGCACCGGTGAATCAATAGTGTCCATCCCAGTTATTGTCTCCCTCATGTCCCCATTTTAAACTCCTCTTTCACCACACTGTTTCCAGGAGACTGTTGGAAGAGGGGCAGAGGCATGGCCTGGAAAGGTGTACCACAGCATCTCCAAGGATGGCCCAGAGGCACCTGTGGGTGGCCTCTGGGCCAGCTAAAGCAGCAGCTGGGCTGTGGGCAGGCAGGCATGGAGGTGCTTTGTGGTGGGAAGCTCAGCCTGCTGCTGGCAAGATGCTACAGGGTAGGCGGGCAAGAAAGGGAGGGCTGGAGGTAGCACTAGCTCCTAAATACCTCCTGTAGGAGAGGCACAACTCATTTCTCACAGTTCATCCCACAGCAAAGCCTCGGTCAGACCGAAGACTCACATTTCTCAAATGATGCCCTCAATCGCCTCATGTTCCATCAAAGGCACTTGGGGTCCCTAGCCCATTTGCAGTGACCCTGCTCTATTCCACATGGCTCTGTGCTGGGGCTGACCCCGCCACTCACCTCCGCTGGAACATCACCACTTTGTCAGCCTTTATGTCACTCAGGTCCAGCTTCTGGCCCTTCTCTATGACATCGGGGTGCTTGCGCACCAGCAGCCAGCCGATGTGGGAGAAGAAGAAGCCTCGCATGGCATTGTGTGGGTCCGCGTCTGTCTCGGAGAACTTGTGATGGACGCGGTGGTCCCGAACCCACTCATAGATGTCATTCTGCAAGGCAACAGGAGTGGAGACTTAGGGCCAGCGCTGGAGAGGTTCCCTTCAAATTAACCAAAGAGTCTAAAACATTTAGACACCTAAATCCCATTGACGTGAACTCATATCAGTCATTTTATCTTTCATTAGGGTTTGGGGTTTTTGGCTTTTAAAACAAAGGTTGGGTCTTCTTTGCTCAACCGCTTCAATTTTTTTTGAAATCAGCTTCTTTGGTGGGCTGCCTTTCCTCTTTTTTTTTTTTTTTATCCTAATTGGCTAACTTCAGGCTTTGGTTAGCACATCCTCTACAGCATCACAGGCTCTGATTGCTCAGCCTGCTCCCCCACCCCTGCAACAGCCAGCCCTCACTGGCCAGTCAGTGCCTCCTCCCTCACATACTCTGCTCTTGTTGGTCGCTTGTCCCCATCCCTACACAGTGCCAGCAGGGATTGATCAACCTGCCCCTTCCCTTCGCCCTGACATTTTCCATGGGTCAACCTGCCTTGCTTTTCCAGGGATTGCCAAATCAGATCTGTTTAACTTGTGGGGCGAGGGTTTTTTAACTTTTTTTTTCCCATTGGAAATCAGTTTTAAAATTGAGGCCACTCTTTAGAAATAGAATAAACGCACCATTTCAATGACAGTTATCAAAAATACACCCCTTCAGCCCCATAACCGTTCCGTTTAAGCTGCAAAATCAATACAGTTTGGAAAATGTCAAAGCTTTCATCATTTGTATTAAGAAATTATTGGTTTGGCCAGTTTAAAAATAGATTTTAATGAGCCTGTGCTCATTCCTTTATATGACGATTTCGGTGTGCTTAAAGCCATTTATTACACCATCCTAGAAAACATGAAACAGAGATCCAAGCATGCCTCTATTGCCTGTATTACGCAAGAGGCTCCTTAATCTCCTAAGTACACAGGCCTTTTCCTCAAAAGACTTTGAAGGTAGGGAAGTGGCATAATCATCCCTATTTCTTGCCTGGAAAGACCACGTGGCTTATCCACACAGGGAGCCTGTAGCAGAGACACAATTCCTCAAGTCCATCTCAAGTGCTGTAACCACTCCTCCTCCAACTGAGATAAAATGATTTACCTGCAGGCCATGCAATAAGGCAATGATAGACATGGGCCAGGATTCAACTCTCACTTGCTTCCAAATACTGGGAACTGCTGCCTTCCTTCCAGCCAAATCCTGAGCACCTCCAAGTGCCACCAGCCCTCACTGATGTTAGCCAGAGCTTGGTCACTCAGTGTTCCCCCAGAAGAGGGTGACCAAACAGCCTTCCCTATCTAGTAAGCAGAGAAACACAACCAGTACCCATGCTGGAAATGTTTCACCTGTGACCCAAAGTCTCCTTCACATTCCAGACCCTACACAGCATCACATAACATGAGAAGGCCCAGCCTGAAAGCTGACAGGCAGCTTGGCGTTACACATCTGAGGAGGCTTTCCCCATCTCCTGGAAATCCTTGTACTAGAGGCAGAAGGCACAAATTTGGAAAGAGACCATGTACCGCAGCTGGAGCTTGGTACCACCTCATCTACCACACCCTGTGCACAAACACAAATCAGGGGTCTCCAAGCTGAAAGGTCAGTAACTTGACCCAAACTTCAGCACATTATCTTTTCTACAGATCTTATTTTGGGACCACCTCTAACTGCAACTCTGTCTGAAAATCATGGCTTTCTGAAACCAGCAAGCAAAGCCCAGGAGAATGCTTCCTTCCTTGGGAGTTTCCAGCTACAGGCTATTAACCAGGAGAGCTTCTGCTGTGCTGCAGCTGCCTGGACTTGCAGGTGGAGGAGCCAACTAGGCGCAGAACTCCCAAATTTTCTGAAATCACAAGCCACAGGTCTCTGGGCAGCCAACAGGCACATTCTGGAGGACCTCAGATAAGATAATCTATAGTCTTCTCTGGCCTTAAAAGTTACCGGTCTCGTCTTAGACCTGATGCCACTAACAGGAATGAGATAAATTGAAAATAAACCTTCTCTTGATCTCATTGAAAGTAACTATTAAAAAAAAAAACCCAAACCCATGGGGAATGGTACTGAATTTTCAGTAAAACTTTGGATTAGTTCCTATTGAAGCTGAAATATCTGTCTGTCTCTCATCTTTGTCTATTCCTATCCCCTACAGCAATAGCTCAGCAAATTCTTCCCCCTCTGCCCTATAACCCTGTGAAAGATAGTCTTTGTATGGGACTAGCCAATACACACCAACCCATCCCAATCCCTTGCTGAGTGCTGGACCAGGAGCTGGAATCAGCAGCTTGGTCCTTCCTCTTCCTAAGGAGAGACTCTGGTTTGGTCCTAATAGAGAATAGGAAAGTCAATGGTGTTTCAGAAAGTTTTTCAAGGCTAAAAAACCCCATCACCACCCTGTTGTGATTACCTGTCAGTGAAGTGTTATCCTCTATGGCTACACAGGGGAGAAAAGAAGATAATGTCTCTAAAATACCTGGTCCACCCTTCCCCATACCTCAGCTGGAGAACAACTTAGGGGCACAGCACTGATACTTTTCTGTTCACCTTCTTGTAGCAGAAAGTGCTGCACCCTGCCACCCTCCCGAGTACTTCCTACACACAAGCAAGCCTGTACGAAGTCCATTCAAGTACAGTTGGAAGATAGAGTCCCGTTAAAGCTGCCTCACAGCAGCAAACCAGAGACCACCAGGATTTTTCTCTGCCATGCCAATCTGGGTTTTCACTCTGCTACTTTCTACAGTCCCTAAGGACTTCCCTGTTTGTTTGATTTGTGGACTGTGAAGTGCCCTCTGGAGTGTTTAGGCAATATCATGAGGTGCTTATCAGCTGCCTGCAGTCACTTGCGCCACTCTGAATGGGCCCAACCCTTCTCTCCTTGAAACATCACTGACCTGTGATGACTCTCTGGAAGCCAGTGGTGTGACTGCTTATTCCTAAATATCACTCTTTCGAACCAGAGAAGCATCCCCCTAACTGCATAAACTCAACAAGTTCTTGGTCCTTCTGCAGCAGCAAATTCCACAGCCTGGCTCCCTGGGCTGTGCAGATGTCTCCCCCCTTATCAGCCATGCAGCAAGAGGAGGGTGAGGCAACACCAGGAGAGCACTTAAGTACTTCCACACCTCTTTCACAGGACATGGAGCAAGCACAGGGAGACCACGCCCCGAAGGAAGGGTACATTCCTGCTTTGGAGAGCTTTTCTACCCCTGGACTTGGCCAACAGTCCTCTCCCCACCCGGTTTGTCTCAGAGTCACCCTCTGATGGGACAGGGTGAAGACAGTGAGATGGACTCCAGCACCACAGCATCAGATGGAAAGGGTAGATTGTTTCCTAACAAGAGGTAGTAGGAGAAAGGAACCTCTCCATCAGCTTGTGCCCCATATCTGAGACAGGGTTTCAGGGGAGCATTTCCTTCTGAGACCAGTGGCACATTGAGGAGGTGCTTACCTGGAAGGCCACAGAGTTCGCAATAGTCAAGAAGATCCGCAGGGGCAGCGTGGCTTTGTAGGACCGATGGCTCCAGAGGCGGTGAGATCCAGCTGTTATCCCCAGAGCACTCACCAGGAAACACAGAACGGCTGAACAGGAAAACGACAGTGTTGGAGCAGTTAGAGCAAGTCAGCCTGCAGCAAAGTTTCAGGCAGAGCAACACACAGGCAGGCCTTCCCCCAAAGCTGTATAAGCAAGAGAGGAACCTACAGAAAGCACAGACTGGGGCAACAAAAATCAATGTAAGAGTGCCCAAGCTACATGGGCTTCCTAAGCAACGTGGGGCAAATCACTTCAGCTCTTCATCTCTGACAAGGGAGGAGGCTCCCCCTTACAAGACTTGTCACAAGGGTGAGTTCTTCAGCATAGTGCCACCTGTCATGGTGCAGGATTGTCAAAATTGTATAAAGTGACTGCTTCCTTATAGCTGTGTGGTAACAGCTCTGCAGTCCACCACAGAACAACTTTCCCTTTTCCTCCCACCCCAAAAAATCAAGGGTCTTGCTTTCCTATCTCACCACTCCTCACTAAATCTCTTTTGCATTATTTTCACCTAGAAGTGGTAGATGATCTTATAGTTCTTCAGAGGGACAGCTCCAGCCCAGGGTTAAGCTTCTCTTCTGCTCCCTTTCTAAGCAGAAGCTGGCTAGAAAAAGATCTAACCTACCATCCCACTGAAGCCTGGGCTTCACCTTCAACTCCACCACTGACTTAAAATCTGCCCAGAGGCGCCTGTTTCCAGGGTCTTTTTGATCCCCCTTCTTCTCAGCTCCTGCGCCATTTACGGAAGGAAACTCCAAGGCCAACAACTCATTGCAAGTTGTGCCCAGGGCAGAGGCAGAGGTTGCTGGGCCCAGCTTGAGCTTTGAGGCTGCTTCATGCATTCCCTCTCCACGCAGGTCAGAAGGAATTCCTTGCCCCTCTGGCAGCTAGTAAAAACCCACATCCCTCTCCCTCTGGATCATGTGTTTATGTCTGCCCTGGTCCGTGTGTTCCCACATGTCCTCCTGGGACCTCTGGAATTTAACTTAGGTTCCAGCATCTGGTCCTAGAACTACAAGGGAGAAAAGACCCCAATAGGGTCATAGCAGCATTACACTAGGAAGCTGGGGATAAGAAGAAAATTGCATCTGAAAATTAACTCTTTCTCTAGGAAGGAAGGGTCAGGAAGTTTGGCACCAAGACGGAGGGCATTCAACAGTTGGTTTGCCCTGCAAGTTCAGACACCGAGAGGGAAGGGTGCACATCTGTGCATAGGTCAACCGATCCATCTTCAGCCACCTTGGGGAAGTGATGCCTTCTTACCAGTCCCCCAAGGGAAACTCTTGCTTTGGTATAAATTTGCAGATTTCAGCCAGTTGTATCAATCATGAAAACAGCTCCTTATTCTTACACGTAAACCCATGAATAGGAATCACTGGTATGCTTGACAATACCATTCAGTCCAGCCAAATGGCTTTAATCAAGCTTATTTTGAACCCAGAAAATAGATACTCTGCCGGAAACTTGTCTGGACTCAGAGATCTGAGACATGTGCAAGGCACTACTGCCCTATTCTTTCATTCAAAATAATCCAGGCTTTATTTCCTATCATCTCTTGCTCTCTCTTCCTTCTGTCACCTCCTTTTTGTTTTTCTACATTCCAAACCTAATCTCTTATCTGCTAAAAGCTGGTCTCGGCTGATTTAACACCCTCTTCTGGCCCCTTAAACTTGCATGAACCTTCCTCACTCCCATACCGCTGTATAACAGCGACCATCCCTGTCTGCTGATCTGACCGTGTCTTCCCATCTTCATCTTCTCCTGCCTGCTGCTGAATGCAGCGCAAGCCTCAGACCAGCACACCTCTGTCTCGTGTCGCCCAGCACCTCTGCGGTCTCTCGGAGAAGCCAAGCAGTCACTGGTCATAGCTGATTTATAGGGCATGAAGGGGGAGGAAAATGCATGCAAATGCAGCAGGATCCAGCCTTTGCAAGAGACAATGGAGCTAAGCAAAGCTCACAAAGCTGGCCAAGCCTGGAAGGGAGAAGGCAGGGATGCTGGAGCAGAGCGTTTGGTTCAGGTCTTCCTTTGGCTTTACTGACAGGAAAGTACTTATGCTGGATACCTTGAAGGTCTCACTTAGCCCCACAATGCTGACTTGAAAGTTATGAAACAGGTCATGACCAGTTCCCCGTTGGTTTTAGATTTTAAGACTCATTTTAAATTAGTCACTATCCCCACAGATTCATACAGAAGAGCAAACCTTGAAAAAGCACCTAACTGATTCACAGAACCTCTCTGGCCTCAGACACTGCAATAACAAAGGAACCTGCTCCTGGATGTTTCAGACATTTCCTACTAGCGGCAGAAGTGTGACTCACCGCTATTCTCCCTTGAACGTAAGCTGCTATATCCTGCAAACCGCATTTCATAAAACCTCTGGGCAACTTTATACCTACGGTGCACACCTCAGTGGCTGAGGTAGATTTCCAAGGGTGACAAGCAGCTTATGGCAAAGCTGAGAGCATCATCCACAAGTCTGGATTTAACCTCCAACCTATACAGACTCTATGAAAATCACTGGACAGGGAGTCCATGATAAACAACAGAATCCAGCAGGTTCATCCCTGCAAACAGGTACAATGATGATCATTACATAGCCAGGGCATCAGCATCTCGGAAGAAGAAAAGCTCCTCCAAGATAATCCACCACGAATGAAATTGGAAAGAGAGTAGTGAAGGTGAAATAAAGTGGCACAGACTTGCATGGCTGCCCTGTGATGCTGCCCCAAGCTGAAGGACTTAGGGACTCCATCAGCTGATGTTTCAAAGTCATCTTCCACCATGCTTTGAAGTATCTGAGATCCAAAAGATTGGGAACATCACCTGTGAGTTGACAATGACCCATTCAACTGGAATACAAAGAATTATGACTACTGGCAGTAATAGGTACTCAGTGCTCCAAAATTAAACCAAAAACATTCCAGATTCAGTCATGTCTATATGAGTCACTAGCCTTTACCTCTTTAGGGCCCAGATTCAGACCTCAAGTTATGATGGGAAGACAGGAATGTGCTAAAGGCATTGTCACCTGCAGTCAACACCAAGGATGTTTACATGAAGAGGTGTCCCTGCTCCAGCAAGTGTCCACTTCTCGGTACAAGGGTAAACTACAGCTTTAGACTCTTCCCTCCTTGCCTCCCAGTCCCTGCTAGGCAAGTGAGTCCTGCTAGTCTCAGGAGAAAGATACCAAGAGCAAGGAAACATGTGCAGGCTGCATAAGGGGAACAGTGATTAGGAGGAGCAATAGGAGCTACTGTTGCTAAAACCTAACTTGCCCATCTGGCAAAATCAGAACTTCCCTTCCACGCTCAGAGGAAAAGCACACCACCTGTTAGTTAAGCCTGGAGAGGACACTAAGTGGGGAGGTGTTGCCAGCAGTAGTCTTGATGGGAAAGTAACAAAAAATTCCTGTAAATGTTTTGCTGCACACATCCCTGGAGGTAGTACTGGCTGAGATTTTCAGGCTGTCAGAATTGCCTAAGTTATCCAGCAAGATTCTCCTTGGTCCAAAGATGATGCAGCAGCAACAAAAAATGGTATCAACCCATGTTTCTGGCACCGCTGGAACTGCAGGGAACTGAGGAGTTGTCAGAGCACCATGTTGAGACGAACTGTCACTGTTTTATAGACATTATTGGCCAGGCCAACAGGGGTTAACACAAATGTTGCCAGTCTGTTGTACCAGAGGGCCAGGAAGACAACCTGCAAATCATGTTTCCAGGGAGGCTGAGAACAGCTAGAGAAGAAACTGTCAATCACCTTTGCATCCTGACCTTTCAGACTCAGTCTCCAAACGGTTTGGCGAATGACGTGAGATCTGCCTGTGATCCCTGAAAAGACTGCACAAGACTTCATCAAGTGCAGTGGAGAAGACAGTAAATAAAAGGGGAGCTACCTAGAAAGCCAGTGCTGGAAGGGCTCGGAGAGCTCTCATTATGGTGAGCTCTCACCTGATCAACAACCCCAGCTTGTTCTGGGAAGCTCTGTACCAGAAAGAGATCAGGGGATACAATGCACACAGCAACACAGAACAGCAAACAATGATGAAGGCAGGGCTGGAGAGCTTGAGAGACAAAGAGGAATTAGCACACAGAGAAATGAAAACAAGAGGACACAGTCACCAATATAACTGGTTTCAGAGGGACAGGAACATCAAGGAGACGGTGGCCTGGATGAAGAGGGTGTTAGCAGGGGATTGCTCCTTATAATAAAATACAGAAGGTAGATCAGCTACCAGGCACCAGAGCTGCCTGTAGCATCACAGCACAGAACATCTGGGGCCATGTTAATTTTATATTACATGTACACAGCCTAAGGAAGAAATGATCTGAAAAACAAACAAAGAAACAAGCAAAAACCCCAGCAGCTCCAGAACTACCACTGGGAAAGCTGCTCTGCCCTGAGCCCATGACGTATTGCCAGGAGCAATGTAAGCTGCTCTATCCTTGTGTGTAAAATGGGAACCATAGTTCTCTCCTTGCTGCCAGGGGGTGCTGGGAAAATAACACCAAGTCAGTGAGATGACAGCCACAGATGCTTGTATGTGCTAGAGAAAGGTATGAACTGAGAAAAGGGCAATGCAAGAAAGAGCAAGTTGCCTTGCTGAGAAGCCAGACCTGTGGAGGATCAGAGTATCCAAGCTCTGGTCAGTACTGGAGGAGGACAGACTACAGGGGAAAGCTCTGACTTGGCTGCCGGGTGCAGGGAAGGGTGGTCCTTTCCCAGAACAAGCGCCAGGGATGTAGGCTGGGAGCTCTGTGGAGCTACTCCAGCTTTGGCATCATAAGGCAGGATGGATTTTCAGCCAGTCCAGAACAGTGCTGTTCCCCCAAAATCCATGCCCTTCTCCCATTCCCAGAGCATCTGTCACTCCAGAAGCCACCAAGGAATCTTGCAGTGCCTCACAGTGGCAGAAGAGCAACTGGCACTTCACATCAGAGGACTGAGGAGAGCAGGAGGGACTGTCATCAGGTAAAAAGCAAGGCAGATTCCCACAAAATTCCATGGGATGCCATACAGACATCCCAAACAGGCACACAGTTGCAAAGACACTGCTTCAGAGACCATTTTGGGGTAAGGTGGGGCTTAGCAGAATGCAAAGCAGCATTAACCTTCTGGATCAAGATGCTCGAGCCCACTTAAGTATCTCGGGGGAGCTCAAGGGAGAAGGGTTGGATGGATGTGGAAATCACGGTGCATCTCAGCAGCTTGAAATGAAACCAGTAAACCCGACTCACCTTTTTCCTCCTCCTTCCTGCAGTGCCCTGAGGATATTTGGCTGGGGTTGGAGGACCCAGGCTGTCAGCTCAGTGAGTGAGAGAAGCCAGCAGCCCCTGCCTAGCCTCCAGCTGAGAGCCTGGGTATGGGACAGACAGAGCAGGACCAAGAGCCCTGAAACGTTCCTCCAAAGTCGTGCTGAGGCTGCATGCTCTGCCCAACTCTGCCAGCCCGGGAAAAAGCACAGCCTGTCAGGTTTTCACCAGGGAAAGGCCCAGCAAAGTCTTCTTTCATCATGCCCCCCTCCCCCAAAAGGCCAAGCTGGCTGCACTGGGAACATGTCAGTGCCTCTGCTTTTGCAGATGCTGTAGCCAGCCTCTGACCAAGTCCTGGGGCCTCCAGTGATGCCCATCCCCCAGACCTCTGCCTGTGAGAGGCAGAGATGGTCCAGGAGGAAAAGAGTCAGTCTGGCCATACAGGGAGCCATCTCCTTCCCGGTCCAGCTGTGACACTTGTTGCTCACAGCCATCGGGAGGACAGACTTTGAGAGCGTGACAGGCCAGGTGGATCACTCCAGGGCCTGTCCACAGCTGGGCTGGCCAGGATGCTGCTCCTGGCTGAGCACTTTGCAGGAGCACCGCAGAAACCAAAAGCCATGCCAGCAGGTCTCAAATCAGACTGTCGCTTTTCGTTTCAGGATGCTCTGTTTCACAGGAAGGCAGGGGCTGGACGCAATCTCTCAGCCTCCCCACTGGGAGATGTTTGGCTGCTTGACTTCTCCAGGGGTCCACACAAAGGCTCGTGGAAAGCCAGGCTCCCCTGCAGCTTGGGCCCTGGGCCCAGCTGCCTTTCAAGCAAAGGAGAAGTTTGGTTCCTACCCAGGGCAAGGTCTCTGAGAAAGGGGAGCTTCGCCTAGCTACCTTCTGCTGGGTTGTGCTTTCCACTGGAATTTGCTGCCTGGAGAGCCGCTTATTTATTTTTTGAAAGTTGTCAGGCTTAGTTCCGGGATGATGGGGGCTAATCTGTGCTTTTGTAAGAATAATAAAAGACCTGAGCTTCAGACTTAACTCTTATCTTCAGCACAACTGTATTTTGTCTCTTTCCCCTCACATACACGTGGAGGGTCTGTGGGGTTTACCTCCCCTTGGCAAGGACAGGAATGGTTCTTGTCTTTGGGCAGCAGCCTCATGCCAAATTATGCCCTGTACCTTGCCTCCCCAGCCGCCCCTTAAAGTGCTCTTGCTAGCATCTTTCTTCCTAAGTTTCTGGGACTGTCACAGTATTCCATTAAACATTTTCTGTGCTTCACCCCAGAAGTGGCTGCACATTCAGGTGTGGGCCACTTCCAAGCCTAATTCCTGTGAATCGAGTTTATTCTTTAAGCAGCCAAGCAGTTCCCTGCCAAATCCTTCCCTCTCATGCATGACCTTACAAGAGATACTAGCAAGCCCTCCCACAGCTTGCTATGAAGCTGGCTGAGTAGCTGCTTCTAACAGAAGACCTCCACTTCCTTCTTTCTCTTCCCTGAGTCTGTGGGCCTGGAGGAAAAAAAAAATACCACCCAACAGATCTGGGGTTTGAAGATGCCAAGAAACAAATGGAGGAACGTGCTTACCCCATGCCAATGTCTGGATCTTTGCAGAAGGTATCAGCATCAACCCGAATATGGCCCCTAGATGCAGCAGGCTCATGAGGATGATATTCCTCCAGACGTATCGCATGGGGGGCTTTGGGCCCTCTTTCTCCCGGTAGGTCTCATCAAAGAGATCATCTACCATGCCCCGGTCTCCTGCCAAGTCCTCATGATTGAGTAAGTTCTTCTCCATGACGGCATTCCCATTCCTGGTCACCCGGGAGGTGACGGTGCCAACAGTGGTGATGCTGGAAGCGGAGGAGAACTCCTTGGAGAGGCAGCAATGGACATTTTCAAGAAAGGAAAACAAAACAAGAAGATGGTGGTTACCAATGCAGGGCATAGAAACACAAGCAGCTAGGCTGGCAGCACCAAGACTCACAGCCTGCAGTTTCTCTGGCAAGCTCCATTCTTTTGGCTGAGCCCTTGGCACCAAGAAGAGCCTGCTCTGGCCCCACAGTCATGGCCTGAGAGGGCGGGGGCCTGATCTTTCTCGGGAGAGGAGGTGAATGGTGGACAGGGTGTAGAAAGTAAAGAAAAAGACTCGAAAACCAGTCTTTTTTCCACTAGAGGCTTTAGTGAGATCATTTGCAGGCTGCAAGGATTTTCATTTTCCTTCAGTTTTATTAGTGGGCGTTTTTAGGTGGGCTTGTGGTCTGTGCTTGTGCATAAGCAGACAACAATAAAGGAAATCTTGTGAATGAACAAAGAGGTGGGAGAGAAATATGGTCTGAAACACAGTTTCATTTTAAATCATTGGGCTGCTCCTGATATCCTGCCTCTTTCTGTCACCCCACCAGGGATCACTGGGGGAACATCAGGAAGATCCACAGGGGGATTCCTCTGGGGTGCCTCCTTATCTCCCCCTGCCTCACCTTCCAGGCTGGGACGTGGCAAGACTGACATGCCTGGAGACCAGTGGACAGAAGCAGTCAAGCGATGTGCTTCCAGTTAGACTGATAGCTCTTATCCCATGCCCACTGCTAAGGCTTTTATCCCTCTCCCACTTTCCACTCACAGGCAAAATGAGGCACGGGAAGACAAACGTCTGAGCCAAGGCCACCAGCACACAGAGAGGAAGTTTTAAGCAGCAAGTTGGCTCAGCCTGGCTCCCGGCTCCCTCCCGTAACCATGACACAACATTCCCTCTGCACACGCTTGTTTGCCCTGGCTGAGTGACAGCCTGCCCGATCAGGCATGCATGACGAAAGGAGCAGGCAGGACTGACCCTAATGAGACAGGTCATTGAACCCTGAATCACCGATTTCCATCTCCATCATGACAGCCGCGTGCTTGCGTGCTTGGTGGTGCTCACAGCCCTTTGTCAGGCCCGAGCCCAAGTGCCCGATGGGGCTCGACCCCGGGGCTGCCAAGCATGTGGGATGCCAGTGGTGGGAGGGCATGCCACCCTCATCCCCTCACCTCTAGGGAACCTGCCCGAAGGACATGTCCCTCCACTGCCCACACTGCTGCCTCCACGAAGGGACACTAAAGCTCAGTCAGCAGGAACAGCAGAGCTGGGACCACGGGAGGGAGCGTGGCCAAGCCGGGAGAGCTCTTTTCCTAATAGAAATCTCTCCTGAATTAACAGCAGATTGCCATCCAGGCACCTGGGATTTGTAAAAGACCACCGTCCTGCCATGGCCTAGTTTTCTGAGGGAGGCATTAAAATCAGGCCAGGCAGCTTACGTGGCCACCCCAACTCCTCCCTTTCCCAAGGGTAGAAACTAGAGGGTTACAGACATACCTTCCTATGGGGAGGAGCTGACAAAGCTGACAGATTCCCCAAGTTTGGGAAGTAAAATGATATCTACAGAGGGAGCCCTCTAAGTTTTTCCTTCTGGAATCAAAGGTTAGAGAGGAAAAAACCTGGACACGAAGTATCCTGCTGCTTTCTCTGAAGCCAGGCAGCTGCTGAGCTCGGGACCAGCTCCCTCTGCATCCCGGCTATGGGCTGTCTCTGCCTGCTTTCCTAACTAACGTTTTGAGGGTATGATACTCTGAGCTGCTGGAGAATTTAGAGGCAATCCCCCTCAAAAACAGCTGTGAGAAATGTCTTCTGATCCAAAGATTAGGCGAGGAAAAGTCCTGCCCATTTCAAAGTGTCAGATATTCTCATCTGGCATTTTGGCAGGAAGGCACAATTTTCCTCTTTGGCTGGAAGACAATCTACTAAAAAGACCTAAGACTTGTCTATGCAAGAAAAATTCCCAACAGAGATCTGGTGGTATAATTAGACGGGTAACGCTCCCCATATGGACATGCTGCTTCCAGAGTAAGAACGTGGGGTTGGAGTTGCATTTTTCTCCTCCGCGATAGCTTATGTCACTGTCAGAGTTACACAGGGGCAGAGGAGGAGGAGGGAGAGTGCAAAGAAAACAGCAGAGAGGAAAAAAACCTTTTCTTCCAGAGTCGTAGTAGCCACATGAGGAATTTTACCAGCATACCTATGCTGCTGGAATTATACTGAGGCAATCAAACTGGTCATTTCTCACATGTAAACTAACCTTAAATCAAAAGGGCTATAAAGCAGCTGTGAAACACAGCTCCACCATTACAGGCTTGCTGGTGGGAGCATGGGGGGAAGAGGGAGGGAGAGTGGGCAGCTATTTAGTTGGAGACTGGAGAAATGAGGAGGAAAGAAAGAGGATTTTTACCCCCTTATGGCCACAGTGGCTCCTGCGGCTCCTACTGAGGAACATAGGATGGGGATTGATCTGGGGTCTAGAACTGGGAAGGGGAGGAGGCCAGCTAAAACACTTTCATGAGCTCTCCCTCATTTCTGAATGACTTTGCAGCTCGCATCTGCAGAACAGATGTGTTCCCCCGTCTCCAACCCCCACCACACACCCTACCAGCACTGAACACGCCATAGGTGATCCTGGCACCTAGCCAGCTTATACAACCAACTGCAGCTCAAAGGCTCCCGTGCTGGGTTCAGCCTAGGGGCCCCAGGGCACTGAATCTCTGGTCCAGTATATTTGAATATGCCCAACATGACCCAGGGACAGGATTCTTTCCAGCCTCCAGGATATGCCCCAAAATACATGCCGAGACCATGAAACATGGTCTCAGCACCCTGCCCTTGGCATCCGTTTTGGGTGGGGAGAGGAGTAAAGTTCTTTACATCACAGCATCCCTGGAAGGTCAGAGCACTTGCAGGAAGGGACCGAGGGAGACCCTGCATGCTGGCACCAGGTGGGACAACAGGGCTGTGATTTACCTCCACTCCTCGGCATAGGGCAGAGGGGGAAGGATGAGAAGGCAAGAGCAGGAATACTAGAATCGGCCCCTGCTTCCCCTCAGGCAAATGGTGGCTGCCGGGAGGGACAAAAAAAAAAGAAATCTCTAAAGATCCAACAGCTCTATGTATCTTCCTGGTGCCGAGCTGTTATTCAGACCTTCTTATGCCAAAAATGGGCAGTCTCCCCATTGAATGTTTGCTTGGCTCAGGCAATGCAGACACAGTCATTCATTTCATCTGGGCAGCTGGCCACTTTCACCTTGTGTCTGTCCTAGAGACGCTACCTGCTGCAACATTTGCCTTAAAAATGCTGTAAGTGAAAGCCTTTTCTTATTAAAAAAAAAAATTAAGAAAAAATATCACAGTCTGAGCACTACCAAAACCCCACGACCTCTTGGCACAAAAGACCTTCCTGAACAGCCCTCACCAGCATGCTCAGATGGATGTTTTTAAGATAAACCCGCATTTTATGCTCAGTCTATCCGAGGGCATAGGCTCCGCGGGGAGATAATCCCAGGCGATCCCCGCTTCATTCACGGCTCCCCGTGAAGCTTGGGTGATGTCTTAACTTAGCACCGAATGACTTTGCCTCATGACTGAGAAGTGGCACAGAGAGGACACAAACATATGTGTGCATACGTGTGTGTGCGCGTGCACGGACACGCGTGGATGCCCACACCTCCCCCCCCNCCCCCCAAGACAGCAGCAGCGCAGCACTCACCGCCGGAGCTGCAGAGACGAAGGAGGAAGGGGCGAGAGGAAGACAAAGCACCCGCACCCCCGGGCCTGCCGGCAGCCCCCCGCTTACCTCCTCCTGCAGCAAGTGCGCAGGCATGGGGCGGCCCTGTCTCTGCTCCTCGGCGGCGGTACGCGGGCGCGCAGGTCCCCGGCGGTGGCGGGAGGAGAAGGAGAAGAAGGAGGAGGAGGAGGAGAAGGCGGCTGCACCCCCGGGCCTGCCGGCAGCCCCCCGCTTACCTCCTCCTGCAGCAAGTGCGC
>VYZV01020519.1:220301-230605 GCA_013401275.1 Pandion haliaetus | reverse complement strand
CCCTCTTCCGCCGCCGGGGCGGGGGGGCTGCCCCTCATGAAATAAGAGGCGCCCGAGGGGTGTCGGGGGGCGGCGGTGGAACCCCGCGGCCCTTCCCCGGCTGGCTGCGGAGTGCGGCGGGGGAAGAAGGGGCTTCAGTGTAAAACATCTACTCTGTATGGGGGGTCTGTACGGGGAGCGTGGGATATACATCTGTATGTGTATGTATATAAATCGTACATCTCTGTAAAGAAAAGCACACCCACAACTGTATATCCAGGTAGGCACGTATATTTGTGTAGGTGTTTATCTCGATGGGCAAAACCAATCTGGAAAATGTTGGCTGTAACGTTTTAAAAAGTATCCTGGCTGTTTTCCCCCAGAAAACAGTCCCTTTTGGCGGAGGGCGGAAGGAAAAAGGAGCAGCTCCGTTTGCTATCAGCTATTTTCCATAACAACCGCCTCGCCAGCCAGCAGTGCCAGCAATAGGAAAATCCAAGCTCTATCCCAAGGAGACTTACACCATTAAAAGTGAAAAAGAGTGCCCTTACGAATAAAACCTTGCTGGTGGCAGAGCCCGGAGGCAGCTCTCCCAACCCCATCGTGTGGCCACCGCCATTTCGCACCAAGGTTGGGGTGCCCCAGCACCATCACCCCAGCCAGGGCCTGTTTCAGCTCCTTCCCCCACTCACAGTGTTTCCCGTGTTCAGTCTCTGCCCCCCTCCCTCCCCCGATGACACATGAGTCATTCTGGGAGTGGAACGGGGATGTCAAAAGCCATTTTGAAGTGTGCCCATATCCCCTCATATGGATCGTCTCCAGGCAGCTATCCTGCAGTGATGGAGCTGACCATGCGAGGTGCAGATGGACAACCAACATCTTGCAGAGTCTGTCCCTGGGCTGATCCTGCTCAGACATAGTGGGGCTGATTCAGTGGCAGCTGTCAAAAGTGAGCTGCATTGTAATCACTGGGAGGGAGAAGTGATGATGAAAAATAACAGTAGCCCAGTTGTTCTCTGGATTTAGAGGTGTCCAGCAAAGGGGGAAAAATATGTCTCTCCTTTTTCATTTCACTGTGATAGATGAAGAGGTCTGAGAGAAGTCTGTGCTTTAGATTTACATTAGGAACTCAAGCCTTGCCTGCTTTCTGAGACACAGTATTGCAACACAGAGCCCACATCAGAAGATGTTCCTAGATGGTGAAAGCTGACATGAGTCAGAGAGGGACTTTTAACCATCCCTTTTAGGACTCTCCGTTAAGTGTTTGGTTAACAACACTGAGGGTTACTGAACACTGGGGAGAAATGATGTTTTAATTAAACATTCTACCTACTTTCTATGTGACTATTGGAAGAACTATAAACTGCTAAAAACTACCCTAAGGAAATCAGACTCCTGCTATTTTCAAAAGAAAAACAGAAAGGAAATAATAAATAAATAAATGAATAAATAAATAAATAAATAAATAAATGGCAGTACTTGTTGATTTAAAAAAATAATCAGCAGCTCATGCCACATGGAGAAAATAATCTCAATGCCACAAACCAGGTGGAGAACTGGAAATGCTACCAGTGGGTGACGAGGAGGCTTTTGGGCATTCAAGGTTTGCCATTTTACAGATACTCACACCCACCAGAGCCCTTTCCTTTCCCACCGGTTTCTTTCCTCAGGCATGGAACATGGCTAAGGGGAACTTACAGGGCAGCTAGACTTTGTTGTCCTCTAAAATTAACACCACGTCTGCCTGCTCCCACACAACAGGAGTAAGTTTTCTGAACATTCCCCTGCCAAGTTATCCTGGGAGGTGAACATCGCATTTTTTCTTGTACAGAGGGAGAGATGGATCTTGACCATCATTGGCTCTGTGCTCACCTGGCAGGTTTCAAGTCTTACATGCTAAGGACAGCCCTGAGGAAGGCCCTTCACAGCATAGTCAGCATCTCCAGCTGGCATTTTGATCACTTTTGAAACAGGTTAATGCTCCTGAATGTGACCATGAGGTTCAGGCATTGACATCTTGGCGAGGTGTGCAGGGTAGTTTGCTTTCCCAATATTTAAATTGCGGCAGCTCCAGCCTTGCCTGTCAAAAGGCATTTTGGCCATTTGCGGGCTGGAGGCTTGGCTGCGCTGTGCCAGCCAGCCTCCCTCCCATGGAGAGCTGCCGGCTGGGTGATGGCCAGCACCCTGCGCAGCCCTGGCTCCCACCACTGGGCCCTGCCCATCTGAGTCTCTGCTGCAAACTCCTGTCTCAGTTCTGCTGCTCGAGGCTTGAGACAAAAGGGGGGATTACTGGGCAGCCCAGGTGGGAAACCAGAAATGTCTAGTATAGACACAGCAATACAGCTTAAACTGGACTTTTCCTGATCTAGCTTGTATCTCTCCAGACAGGCTTTTCCCTCCTGCCAGGGAGAGCTGCCCAGCTGAGCCTTCAAGAGAAGCACGTTGCTGGTGGAATTCACCAACACCGCTTAGCAAAGATTCAGCTCTAGCCATCGTCCTCAGCAAACTGATTCAATTCTTCTGCATCTGGTGACTACTGCCTGAGGTCGTGGTCTTTCATAAATGAGCTGATGCAGTGCCAGGGCCACAGCGCAGGGCAGTGATGACAGAGGCACACCACAGGCAGCACTGGCCATGAACTTCAGCACGGGTTCTCTTTAGAAATGGATGGTCTAACGTAAGGCTGTTTCCACCTTCCTGAGAAGTCCTCCCCACAGATTCATGACCCAGCTGAAGCACTGTGCTAGTGAAAAGCTCTTGAAGAGTACTTTTTGTCAGAAGGTCTCACAGGTTTTTATCAAGGTTGGGGAAAAGAGAGGCACAAACTAGCAATGGGGTTTATCACAAGACACTATCTGTGAGCAGAGCCCGTATGAGAAAGAACGGTTGCATTCCTCTCCCAGGATGCTCTAACAAGCCTGGTTTTGCTACCACAGTGCCAGGATGCAGAAAAAAAGCATCAAGGCTAAGCTAAGGATGTTTCACCAAAACATTTTCCTTCCTACTCTCCCCTCAAAAAAAAAAAAAAAAGTATTGCTTTTCCATTTTGCAGTAAGTTTTGCAAGGAGATTTCATCTGGTGTCGACATTTTGGAAATTTTAGTGAATTTCCTCAGTTACCCCCTCCAAAAACGTTGAGAAAGCCACATACACAAAAAAGCTTGCTGCAAGGGCTTTGCAAGGTTTATTTATTTTCTTTAACAGCATTCCCTGTCTCCCCCTTTTTCCTCTATTTCACAACTGGAAGTTGAAAAAAAGAAGAGGGGACTCAAATAAAGAGGGAATAAGCTGAAAACTGGGGAAAGAGCTGACCCCTACCCCTTCCCCTCTGCCAAAAATGAAGGTTTGCAAAAATTCTCCTAGGATTATTTTCTGCATGTCTTGCATTGTTTTTGTGAAGAAGTGTGAAGCAATTTCAGCTTTAGAGCTTTTTCTAGCAATAGGAGAATCATGCCATGGGCCTTTCATCCAAGGAGAGGTGCAGGGGTGGTTTTCTGTCATTTCACCGATCCTCCTTTCTTTCTCCTCCTTCCCCTCATAATGAATCTGCTCTTCAAAGGCATCGAGCCCTCTCTGTAGAGCAGATGAACACCAGCATGGTTCACCACTGCTGACAGCAGTTTCAGAGGTTAATGGTCTCCCTGGTTTTGACAGGTTGACTTCTGGGCACGGTTATGTGTTGCAGAGAAATGACGTGGGGTTCCACGGCTACAGAGTGAGTTGGGACAAGACCTGGCTCAGACTACAGGACTTCAGAGTTAATGCCTGCTTGAAAGGTGATGGCAGCTGCAGGTCTTTCAGGATTGTCAGTCACAGGAGTTCAGATGCCAGGGGATCAGATGCCAGCTCATGGGGTTGCCACCCTTGTTTAATGTTGCTTTCTCCCCTGTGCTTTCTTTTGGAATCTGGTGACCCTGTGTTATATTTTCACACACTGTTCCTCTGTGAGGAAAGGTAGCAAATGGCTTTCCTTTTTGGGATGGAAAGCTAAGACTCTTGTGTAGTCACCTGGCTCCAGAAATTGTGGCTTGAGGAGTCTGATATCATGGCATTTACCAAAAGTGAGGTTTATGTTTACAAGAACTGGCATCATCTTGCTCGCTTGCTCACTTTCGATCATGTTTCCTCCCCTCCTTAAAACATCATCTGTTGCTTCATAAATTCAGTGGATCCCACAAACTCCTGAAGATCCCCTGCTCCATCCTCACCCTTAAAGCACCCTTAAATCCAGTGTGGGTTCCCTGGGCTCTTCAGTTAACAGCTGCTGTTGGGAGCTCCCAAAAGAGCAGCAGTGGCCAACCCCCCAGCTGCCTTCCCACAACTGCCTGGGGAAGGGCCAGGGCTGAAAGAAGAAGCTGGTGCTCACTTTACCACCTCATTGCTGCTGCGTGGGAAATGTGGCATTAGAGGGAGGCAATAAGGTAGCAGAAATCACTGGTGTGTCACTGCCAGGGTCAGAAGGGAAAGCACATATAACTGGGGTGACAGGCCATGCCTCCGGACTGTGACCAGGATGGCTAAATTCCCTGCCATTGGTGCAGTAATCTTATCAGCATCGAGAATTAGGCTGATAACAGACTGATGACTGGGATAGGGTGCTTATCTCTGCACTTTGCCCCACCCCTTGCTGCCTGACTCAGTACCAGACCCCCTGCCCATCCTCCTCCCCTCCTGTTACCCCAAACAGGCTTTGCTCCCAGTCCTCGGGCTGCCAGCAACAAGAACCCAGCCGGTATTGTCTAAACAGGGCCATACAATAGGCAGCATTGTTGACACTGGATTTTTGCCCTCATTAAAGATGACCTCACAGCCCACCCCTTGGCCACTTCAGCCAGCCCCTCGGGACTGTGAGGCTGTCTTTTGAACTCGGGTAAATAAATTGGGAGAGGAGGGGGAGAAAGGGATGGGGAGGAGAGGAACATAGCGGTCTTTGTGTTTCCACCCTCTCTTCAGCACTGGTGCTCTCTGGTGTCTTTCTACCCACATCAGACATGGCAGGCCAGGTGCCAAGGAGCCAGCATGCTGAGCTCACCCTCCCCGGCCTGCCTGCATTTGCTGGGCAGTGACACCCTCTGCGGTTCTGCAGCCTCCCTTCCTTGGGTTGCAATTTGCTCCGGTCACCTCAGTTGTCCTTTCTCCTCCTCCAGGCCTTCTGTGCCTTCCTTTCCACACCTGCAGCCCGCACACCTCCTGCCTCTTCTCTTCAGGCTGAGACCATCCCCTCAAGCATCCTCTGCTGCCAGCACCGTGGAAGTGCCACGCAGGGACCTGGGGAAATGCCACCTCCTAGTGGCAGATCTTCTGACCCAGAGTCCGTGGCGTGGGCAGTGCCGCACTGTCCCCTGCTCCATGGTGTCACCCAGGTTTAGATGCAGCTGACACATCTCAGATGCCAGCTGCATCTAAGGGTGGATCTGTATGGGGAGAGAGGTGATGCTGCAGGGCTGTAAGCATGAGTCCTGGGGACCGATTGCCACGTAGTCAGCACAGGGGCAAGTTGCAGCACCAGGAAAGGATGGGGGTATGTCCAAGCTCAGTTTGCTGCTGCTCTTGTTGGGCAGAGCGTGGTGTCCCATGCCACTATGTATCCTCTTTGCATCGTTGCTTTCTACCCTGTCTCGGTGTTGCAATAGCAGCCTGGACATTTGTGGGCTGCCCAAAGCTTAAGAGAATAAAAATGGTTTCCTAAAGTTAAAAATAAGCTGGGATCTAGAGATCAGGGAGACAGCTCCCTTCCAAGCTGCCAGCTGAATCCCAGATATTTCTTCTCCTTCTGGAGAGGTTTCTGATAGACTCCTGTTAGGGGAAGCAGGCATACCCTGGCAGGAGAAACTGGTGGGGCTGCCATGAGAACACATACATGCTGCTGGTATGAGAAGCAGGAAGGACAAAGGGGAACCTTGCTGGACCCTCGTCCCAACCTTCCCTACTCTAGGCTTAGCAGTGGCACACAAAGGCAAACCTCAAAGGTGGGATGTGCCTCTCCCTTTCTGCCAGCCCCAACTTTGCCTACATCCATACCTCAGTCTCCTTTAAAGTGAATGCTTTCTTTCCTCTTGGGCAATGGGACTAGAGCTGAGAACTGTCTTTGTATTCCTCCAGAAGCCAGCCTTGCTTTTCCTCATTTCCCTCTTTGCTTATTCCCGCAAAGAGCTATATCTTGTGAGCAGCATTTTTTTGTCTATAAAAAAGGGGTTGGTACTTGTGTCCTTTGTCCAAGTCCATTCACAACTGAAAGTCCTTCAGAATTCCCACCTGAGCAGGGTGCCTCCCCACTGAGATGTGTGACGGGCTGCGGCAGTGTGTGTGGCTGGCCAAGGAACGGACATTTGGAGTCTTGAAGGAGAGAGGTGCTACAAGCTGTTACGTTTCTGGCCAGGAACATTTTTAGGTCTCCTTGCTGGGAATGAAGCCCTTACCTGCCTGCCTGGTTTAGCTGCCTATCCAGGTCTTTAAAAAACCTGTCTACCCTGTCTCCTTTAAAGAATGAAGCTGGAAACACGCTCTTCCCTTTCCACATCTACTTCCTCACTTAAAGAAAAGGGCTGCAGATCTCTGAGTTCATGTCAGTTTTGGTGGGTAAAATGCCCCATGTTAACCTGGTGTTTGTGTTTGGAGTGTTAATAGGGGGAGAGATCTGTTGCAAGTGTAAAAGAAATCCTAGGCAGGTAACACTGAAGGGACCCTGCAGTCCAATATCTACTCTTAGCTATTTCTAGTTACCTTTTTAAAGTGTCCTTGTTTTGTCTCTTAAGTCTTGTGACAGTGCTAACATAGAAGTCTCATTCAGAAAGTCAGCCTGCGAAGGCCTCTTACAAAGTCTGGTCCTCATGGAGAACTGCAGCAGATGATCGACCACCACATGCATTCACACATTCACTCATTCACACAGCAGGTATTCAGTGTGTTCTGGAAGGTATGCGTTTTGCTTCATCCGAGCTGTGTTTGAGGGGGTTATGTTTGCAGAGAATTCAGGTATGAACTTCAAGACTAACCCACATTGGACCTTTTCTAGTTGATAATGCACGGCAATTTTATCCCTGAGTCTCTGCGAAAAGAAGGTAAGGTAAGGGCAAAGTAGCAGAATTGTATGGCTTTTGGTATAGAGTTACATGACATTATCACAAGTGTTCTTACCCTCCTAATTTTACCTAGTGAGGATGGTTGTGGAGGTTTTGGGAAACTGGGCTAAGGGCACCCACTTTCAGTCTGAGGGTTGCTGGAACGGCTCTGGGAACCATACCTGCAGTACAGCTATTCTGAATTTCCCTGCTGATATATGTACTTCTGCAGACTGTACTGGACTAGGAAGAGTGGAAAACGTGTTGGAGGTCACCCTGCTTAGATTTCCAGTAAGATCTTGGCAAATGGGATACACAGACTGAAATAAATAGGATGCAATTCACTAGACAAGTACAAAGTTCTAGCCTGAGGGGAAGAATGAACTGTCCAAACCTACACTGGGAGAGTAACTTGGTGAGATAGCAGTTCTGCAGATAAGGGTCTGGGGGCAACAGTGCAGCATGTACTCACAATGTCATGCTACTGTGAGCAGAGAAAACTGTAGATGAAGAAATAGTAGCATAGGAAATACACATGGAGTAACCGTCTGGTTCTGCTTGGCACTGGCGACACCTTAGCTCTGAGGTTTTGCTTTGTTTGCCCATTGTGCCATTCTGCTTTTTAAATAGTCTGCTGGCTCTGTGTTGTGCCTTGGGAATAACAACTCTGCAAAAGGAATTAGGTATAAAGATTAGCAACCCTCAAACTTGAAGAGCCTCCCTGAACAGAAAAAATAACACACAGGGAGAATCCAGGCAAACTTACCCTGTTCTGCACCAGCAAAGCTCCTGTTGCACGTTGACACTGGGCTGTGCAGCTGTGGGGGATGGATGCTTGCCTGTCAGGACAGCACCACTCAAACCACTAGCAAAGGACTGCAATGTCATCCCTCCAAGGATGTCCCCACCCGATCACAGCTTCTGTAATATGCTGAAAGCACCCCACAGGGACCCAGGACCCCGGCTAACATGCCTGAATGCTGGAGTAGGAGTCTGGAAAGTGCTGGAAAGGAGGTAACAGCTAGCTGGTGTGCAAACACGCAATGTTGCCAGTGACTGGTAGGGCCCCAACTCCTCCTCTTTCTCAATCAGTCAAGTTTATCCTTAAAGAGCTGGCTCAACCAGGTGATTGGCTCATCCCTGAATATCAAGGACATGTAGCATCTAATCCGCAAAATGATGGCAGCCTCTGGCTTTTCAAATGGCCACCTGAGCCTTTCTTATCTTGTTTTCCTACCTATAACATGGGACCTTCATGGATTATTTGGAATGACATGGCCAGGAATGAGTAGAGGAAAACAAGTACTGTGCAGGTTGAGTTGATATTGCACTGTGGACAAATTATTTTCATCTAAACAATGGTTTGGTTTGAGAAAACCGGTGGACAGAGATAGAAAGGTAGTGAATCATTTTCAGCTTCTGAGGAATCTGCCTCTCTGGTCTCTAGCCAGGACTTGGCCAGCACCATCCCCCCAAAAATCAGTGGAGTGAGCCCAGGACATGCTGTGGTAGGACTAGGGCAGCTCTTTGGTGGCCAGAGGGTCCCTGCCTTGGTTTCCAAAGATGTCAGGACTCCTTGTTCTGCATTTCTTCCCTGGGGCTCACGACTGGATCTCAGGAGGTGCCAGGCCCTCAGGTGCAGGGACCCAGCTCTTCCCCTGGTGCTGCTGGATCTATCAATCACAGACACTTCTGTCACCCTTGGGGACAGGGTCTCTCCTCTTCTGCATGTGAGTGCTAAATGCGAGTCTCAGCCAGGGACTAAGGGGAAAAACAGCACCAAAATATCAGCGGTTGACACCTGAGGGAGAAGGAGAGGAATGTTCCTGCAGCAAGTATCAGAGATGCTCGAGGTTTTGCTCTGGAGGTCCCTGATCTCATTGTGTCTCATCTCTCAAGTTTGCTCCAGGCATGACACGAACAGGCAAGGTGAGTTCCCGTGGCCAGATATGAGTTACATGACAGGTAACCAGTGCTGAGGATGTAAGTTTGAACTGCTTATCCAGTTTTATCCCTCCTGCCCCACCCCTTGGACTTTCCCTAAATTATCTGCATGGGATATCTGCATTGTCTGCCCCTGCCAGAAGGCCCTGAGAGGGGAGTACTCCTGAGGTCTCTTGCCCAACCCCTCTCAACATACAATGATTTACCTGCAAAGAGCCTAGCAACTTTCAGCAGGTGGCTGCTGGTGGGGACTGTGGTACTGCCCTCCATGGTACGTGTCTGCCCCTTATGCTGCAGCATGTGGATGATGTGCAGGGAGCAGCAACCTGCCAGAAAAAGCTTTCACAGGGGGAATAAATTGTGCTCCCTTCATCCCAAACACCTGCACCGGTCCTCAGGCAGGATTGATAGCTGAGTGCTCTGCCTCACTCTTGAAGACTGGCTGCCTCTCACCTGGTTGGCAGATGTCTCTCTAGCTCTGTCCTGGCAGTGACAGGATGGGTCTTGTTGGGGCTGTGCTGGCTCTGCCCTTATTGTTTTTATTAACCAGGGTGACAGAGTAGGCAGTAATTGACTGGGTTTGGCAGAGGACAACACCAATGTGGTGTAGGAGGTGAGTGCTAGTGGGACTGGGATTCTCAGTGCTCGTGGCTGCTGTGGGATCTGATTCCAGGCAGTAGGAGCCAACTGAGGAGGGGGCCGTGCAGGTGGGACCAGCTGCACAAGGGGGACAAGGCCTCGAGTGCCCAGGCAGCTGTCCTGCACTGGCTGGCCCAGGAGGGAGCCACAGCTGAACCCAAGTCAGCAGTGCCAGAGGGTTGCTAAATAAGCTATCAAAGCTTGGGCTGTGGCAGCAGGAGTAGCAGAGGTCACTATGTGAAGTCATCCTGACACCAGAAAGGCACCAGCTGGAGAAAAGTGTTCAGCAGTGGGCACCATGCCCTCAGAGAGGGAGCAAATTTTGGGACAATTCAGAAGGGAGTGAGGAAAATAGGAAAGAATGCAAGGTGTGTGCTCGGTCTGAAAGAGCTTGTTGGTGGTGGCTACAGGAGAAATGAAGGGAGGCAAGGACAAGGCTGGAAGGAGGCAATAATCTGTTTCCTCTCTGCACTGGACAAGAGAGAACGGGGTTGTGTTGCAGTAAATGAGATTTTTATCAGGCCTAACTCTGGCTCACAAATCGTGCTCAGCCTGCTGGGACAGTGGTCCAGACTGTGCCTCCCCCCCTGCTGTCCTCCGGCCCGACACAGGCAGGCGTCTAGGGGACTCAGCGGATGAGATGGTTTGCTGTCACCTAGAAGCGCCATCTCTCCCCCCCCCC
>VYZV01020519.1:195252-215183 GCA_013401275.1 Pandion haliaetus | reverse complement strand
GATGGCACCGAAGGGACTTCAGCAGGACACGTTTAGGTACCTCGGGGAGAGGATGGCATTGGGAGACGTTTCAGTGGTAAACGCTGAGTTACTTCTGGGAGGGGATGGCTTCAGGGGAGGCTTCAGCAGGAAATGCTGAGGTACCTCAGAGAGGGGTTGATGCCAGGGGGGGCTTCAGCGGGAAATGCTGAGGTATCTTAGGGAGGGGACGGCATCGGAGGAGGCTTCAGTGGGAAATGGTGAGGTACTTCAGCGAGGGGATGGCACCAAAGGGACTTCAGCAGGAAATGCTGTTAGCTCAGGGAGGGGATGATGCCGGGGGGGGCCTTCAGCGGGAAACACTAAGGTACCTCATAGAGGGGATGACACCAGATCTGGCTTCAGCGGTAAATGCAGAGGTACCTTGGGGAGGGAATGGCACTGAGGGATGTTTCAAAGGGAAATGCTGAGGTACCTCAAGGAAGGGATGCTGGGGTAGGAACTTTGAAGCACGTCAGATGGGTCAAGAGTGTGTTTAGGACGGAAAATTCTGCAGGAGCACATCCCAGTAAAGTGGGGGAGAATGGCAAAACTGATCATGCCTCCTAGGATGTCTGCAGGCTTGGGGACAGGGATGTTGAGGTTGTTAATCCTGTCCTAAATATTTCATTCTCTCTCTTTCACACACTCCTCTGCAGCACCTGACTGGATAGAGAAGTAAGTGGAAAAGAAGATCCTGCACCACAACACAGATAAAATTTATTACTCTCAGCTTCGGAGAGCTGGAGAACCATTCCCATCTTGCCTTTAAACAGCCTCTGCTTATACACTTCTCCCAGGGAGAAGACTCATTCCCCAGCAAAATGCCATGTTAAACCATAGGCTGTACAGTCTGCAACTTCCAAGCCCACCTCTCCATGAATTCACACCTACAATATTGCACTGCACATGTGATTTTAGCCTGGCACTAGTTGTTGCAGTGTTTGGCTTTGGTGAGGACAGTGTGTGTTTGTCAGCAGTTAGTGTAGGTGGACTCTTGAGGAGAAAGCGAAGATTTTCATGCTGGAGCTCGTTGATGTTGGAGTGTTATTGTGGAAGTTTTCATGCAGGTGTTTGATGTTGGAGTACTATTGTAGGGTGAGTGGCTTTGTGAAGGCTTGTCTATGAGATGCGGTAGAGAGCAGTTTACAGTGAAAGGAGATTTGGACAGTTCGTAGGTAGGTTTTGGACAGTTGTCAGTTGAAGAGTTGGACAGGTACAAGTTAGGTGTAGCGTAGAGGGTGAAGTTGTCTTTGCCTGCGTGGTGCAATTGGATTGGTGTGGACAGCTAATGAGAAGTGGGCTTTTGCGAGTGACCCTAAAACTCGAGATCCAGCGCCCAGCTATAGACATTTTCCCGCTGCCTGGCTGGGCTGAGGAGCCCCATGCATGGCTGCAGTGTTACCAGACCCCACTGGATTGGCGCATGGCAAGCTTGAACCTCCGCACATTCCAGAGAAAGTGTACCAAGGTGGGGAAATCTGGTCTTGAGTGATAATGTCTCATACACGGATGGTGAATTCTCCTCTCTCCAGGAAGATTGGGTTAAATGTATGTTATGGGTTTGTGTGGCGTGAGGTTTTTTTGGTAGTGGGGGAGGGCGGCTGCAGAGGTGGCTCCTGTAAGAAGCTGCTGGAAGCTCCCCTGGCTCCAAGTGGTACCCGCCTCTGGCCCAGGCCGACCCCATCAGTAATGGTGGTAGTGCCTCTCGAGAACATATTTAAGAAGGGGAACCTGCAGGGAGTAGTGGGATCAGAATGTGAGAGGAACACCTATGTAGATACTGGAGTCAGTGAAGAAGGAGGGGGCGGAGGAGCGCCTGAGGAGGCTGATGGCCCTGCAGCCGTGGGGAGGCAGCAGACTGTCCCCCTGCAGCCCATGGGGGTGAACGGGGGAGCGGAGGCTCCCAAAGATGGCGGTAACTCCATGGTAAAAACTGCGCTGGAGCAGTGTGTGACTGGAGAGCAGCCCGCGGAAAGGACCCGTGCCAGGGAAGTTCGGGAAGAACTGAAGCCCGCGGAGAGATCCTGCGCCAGGGAAGTTTGTGAGGAACTGCAGAACGCGGAAAGGACTCACGTTGGAGAAGTTTGTGAAGGACTGTCTCCCGTGGGAGGGACCCCACGGTGGAGCAAGGGACAAGTGAGGAGTCCTCCTCCTGAGGAGGAAGGAGCGGCAGAGACAAGGTGTGGTGAGCTGACCAAACCCCCATCCCCTGTTCCCCTGTGCCGCCGGGGGGAGCAGGGAGAGAGAACAGGGAGTGGAGCTGAGCTGGGAAGGAGGGAGGGGTAGGGGGAAGGTGTTCTGAGGTTTGGTTTCCCTTCCTAATATCCTTGTTTTGATTTGACTTGTAGTAAATTAAATTGATTTTATTTCTTCCCCAAGTTGAGCCTGTCTTTTGCCCGTGACCATAAGTGGGGAGTGATCCCTCCCAGTCCTTGTCTCAACCCACGAGCCTGCCTTTGTATTTTCTCCTCATCCCAACGTGGCCAGGGGAGGGGGTGAGGAGTGAGCGAGCGGCTGCATGGTGCTTTGTTACCGCCTGGGCTGACACCGAAACCACGACAATGTGCCACTCTGTCTATTTCCCAAATTACGTTTTAGGCTGTATTGCACATTGTTAAAATAAAGCCTTTTTTCCCCGCTTAATTCTCATCACATTATTGCAATTAGAATTAATAGAGAAATTCAAGCTTGTCCTAGCTAAACTGGACGAGGGGCATCAGACGTGTGTACTTTTTATGAAAATTAAATCAAAAATGCCATCTCGTTATCTTTGAGTGTTTTACTGTGATTAATTCCCTCCCAATGTACTGTGTATAACAAGGCCTGGCATCTACCGCTACAGGGGATGAATCTACTGTTGACACTTAAATAACAGGAAGCATACTTTCTGCATAACTTGTTTGCTATCTAGGATATCTACTCCATCAGGCAGGTTTTTTTTAGGAAAAGAACACATCATGAGACTGAAGAACCATCTAATTGTGTCATTATACACATTCACTCCTCTTTTCTCTGCTTTACAGTATTTGTAGGTTTTTTAAAATTTGGGTTGTTTGAAAAGGATTTTTATTTTTCTTTATGTAGGCAGCCTAATATTCCTTTAAAAGGGCCTTCTCCCCGAGTTCACCACACTCGTGTATCGTGATCATTGTGCTACACATTGATGGCAAAATTAGCTGTGCCTTGTATTTCTCCGCTAAACCAGTTACAACAATATAATGATCATGACAGGAACTAACTTCACAGTGAATATTTGAAGGAACCTACTGCTAATACATTTTTATAAATTGATATTTGAATTATTTAGATGCAACAAAAAATCCATAAGTTCTTTTATTCTTTGCTACAGAGAAGGTGGTTGAACTTTTTTATAGCAGATTCAGTCACTTGTTGCAAAGCAAAATTTTCACCTCCTGTGAAGAAATAGGGTGGATCTATTCATACCATGTAAGCACCATAGATTAACTGTACAGAGAAACAGTTAAAAACAAACAAACAAAACCACACAAAAACTGCAAAGGCTCCTGCATGCCCATCCTTTAAGTGCTGTGATGTCAGTTTTCCTGAGAGCCTTTGAGGGGATAGATCCATAATTACAAACACCAGTAAGCCAAACTGTATGATGCTACTAAGAGAAAAATTCTGTACTACCACGGTCAGATTACCTCACAACCCTGTGACAAGCTGGTGAAAAAGGGCGGGTTTGGATCAGGCCATGAGACTGATTACAGGCTCATGATAACGCTTGTAAATTTGTGAATACTAAGTGTGCAATTGCTAAAGCAGTCATGAGCACTGGACATATACCTGGCACGTATATTCCTTTTCCCACCATCACATTCTGTCCTGTTTCTGGAGATCGTTGCACAGGATTATTTGCAAACAATTTCTGAAGGATGCAAAGCTTCCAGAGTTGCAATGCCTGCCCAGCTGCTGCTGAGCTATGGGTAAGTGCTGTAGAATCTAACCTTGCAGTAGCAGAGTTGTTACAGCTGCTGAAGAGCCAAGTTATTGCTATAGACAATACAAGGGGCATGGGGAAAGGCAGTATATTTTATTAGGCCAGAAGATGTCATTAGGAAAACATATTTTTAGAAATGTAAGCCTTACATATTTTTTTAATTGAAGATTTGCAGGAACCTGAAGGAGGGTTTATGCACTCAGAAGCAGGTCTGTTGTTTCCTAACTATGGCAGTATAATAAAAGATATTCCTTTATCCAGCTTTTAGTTGCTGGGGATCTTGACAGAAAATTGTAGTGGCGGTCTTTGTGTGTGTACCTCAAGATAACTTGATTTTTTTTTTTTTATGTTAAGCATTTTGTTTCAATTAGCCATTTGACTCTGCCATTTAAATGGTCAGAGCACTGACAACATCATGCAAAAAATATACCATGATTAAGATTATTTGTTGGATTTTTTTTAAATGTAACTTTTCTTCTTTCCTCCTCCTCTCACATGATTTCCAATAGATGAAGTCTCTTAATTAACTTAAAAAGTCATTATTCCCTCCAGCATGGAAGTACTGTTTCATTCATGGGTGAATGCAAGCCAGCTGACAGGACACTGTTCCAGCAGCGTGCTGCTGTAGAGGTGCCAGACTTGAGGTGCTCGGGATGAATAGCTCACAGGTTACCTAACGAAGCTGCTGGCCAGTTGACAGGGATTGGAGGCCTAATCCTAGCATCACAAAATTCTGTGATGGAAAGGGCCTTTAGAGATCATCTAGCCTATCTCCCTCCTCTCTCTCCTTATCATCTGTAAGAGACCTTCACCTAACCTATTCATAACAACATTCTCCACCAGCAGGGAATGTATCCCCTCCCTAGGTGAACTCTTCCAGGGCTTTCTTCCTCTCACCTGCTCAATGGCTTCCCTTAGTGTCTAAATTAAATCTCCATCCCTGCGGTCACAATGAGGAAATTATCTGTTCTTCACAGCGGCTTTTTATACTGCAGAACACTTACTGTGTTCTTTCCTGGTCCTTGCTTCTGCCCCAGGACAAATTTCTAGGCTCCCCTCAGAGTATCAGAACTGCCTTTTAGAAACAAGCCAGTAAAAAAAGGAGCAGCAAACCTGGAGTTCCTCTACCATAAATGCAGTTAGTAGATATGATTTTTTTTTTGTTTGCCTCTAGCTAGGTGTGAGCAGTTCTGCTGACAGTCCTTCTGCTTGGGAAACCTCTCTGTGCAGTGAATGAGTGGTCAGTCCAGGAACTACTCTGACCCACATCGTATTTTAAGGAATTTATGGACAGGAAAACTTCTGGGCTGTGCTTTAGGAACAGTCTTCCCTGGGTACCTCTGAAAGGTTTCTTCTAGGCCGAATGAAAAACAGACCTTAAAAAAGAGGGGAAAAAAAAGAACGGAGAAGAGAAATTCTGTTGGCTGGTTTTCACAAGAATGAAAGGTTGGTGAATAAGGCCCAAGGCACTGGAAGGAATAAAGCTGTGAGGTAAGTGCTGCAAGGTGCTATCAGACACATGTCGCTCCTTAGCCAGCAAATACTGGTGCTCCACAGGGTTTTACATCACACACTATAGACAGCAACACATACCATGGTGATTTATGAGGTCCTAAAGTTTGGGTCATATTCTCCCTGAGTTGACATACCTCCCTGTGCTACCTAGTGTAAAACGAGGCAGCTTCCTATGCAAATGCTATATCCTGCCTCCTAGCAAGGAAGTGCTTGTACCATTTTGCAAGCCAGATAGACAACTCTAAGCCCCACCTAGATGCCCCTCCAAAACTGCAGCGTGCACTAACAGTACAGTTCAAGTTTATGAGCTGAAAAGGACCTTTACAGACCTGCATAAACGAGTGACTCACCCCAGCCTGCCTGCAAAGCTTTGCGTGTGTTTCCTTAATTATAGGGTGCTCTTTGTTCTTCCTTGTGTTAGGCTGTTCAAAGTCAGGAGACACAGACATGACCTGTCCTCTGGGCTAGGCAGGTGACCCAGTCTTTCAACACAGAAGGTCAAGGTCCACCCTCTCACCACCTGCTCTGTGCCCCAGCCAGCGAGAAGGCAGACCTGCAACGTACCTGGGCCCTGAAGGCTGTGATGCGGTGTGGTGTGAAGGGGTTGCCACAGGCAGCGAGAGATGCACTGTGAAAAAACCCGTGTGCTTCCCCAAAGCAGCAGCTCTGTACCTTAAGCCATGCTGCCTGTGCATGGGCAGGGATATCTGCTCTATGGTCCTAGGGGTGCGACTGGACACCCGGCCCTGGCATGTGGTCTTTCACTGAGGCCTCATCCCTCAGCATTCCAGCTGCTGGAGAGCTCTGCAAATGCTTTCCGTCCATTCACCCCATTGACTCCATTCCACCACTCTCATTTTGCTAGGGAGTAGTAAAACACAACAGACCCTAATAATACCAGATTCAGTCCAAGAGATCCAGCCCAGACCTCCAGTGACCTTCCAACCAGCTGCTGCCCTCTTAGTGCCCTCTGACAAATTAGGTCTTGCCTCACTGTTGTTCAAGCAGCTGCTCAGTGTCATCATCAGGTCAATGACATCAAGCGGACATCTCTGCACATCCCAGCTGGCCTGGCAACATCACCTGTGCGAACATTCTAGTCCAGAGAAAACACCCTTGCTTGTACCTTTGAGCCCTGTGGTCCAAGAGTCATGTTGCTTCCCTGGGTAATGTCAGAAAAATAGCTACCATCAGTACCCATGGAGAAGTACCTCTTCCAAATTAGGTATTCAGACGTAAGGAAGGACCAGGCTCAGGCTATAAATTCATTTATCATCTCATCACCAAGACAGAAGCCTGTCATCCCAGGGTTAAGTTGTCACCTGGTCCTCCCCTCCAGGGGTACAGTCCCAGGCCTCCAGCACCAGTGGGGCCTGCGATTACTTCTTGCCGCTGGCCAGTGGGTGAATGTTGGCAAACCCTAGCTATTATTATTTCCAGTTTTGCCTGGTATAATTCTGCTTTTTCTCAGGCTTGCCTCAGGGCCAACAGGCACTGCAGGGCTTACGGAAATTCTGCAAAAGCAGAAGAGCCCAGCCCCTGGTTTCCAAAACGACCACTAGAAGTTTACTCCCGTTTTTCACTCCCGCTTTTAACAACGAGATAGCAAACAGGATGCTGCGGAAACGCTGACCAGGGTGACGCTTTAGGCCAAACCCCAGCTTCTTCCCGAACGGCCCGCAATGCTTGGCACACGAACTGCAACGCCTCGGAGCCGAGCGCAGGCAGCTGCCCGCGGCGAGCTCCCGCCGCCCGCCCGGCTCCGCGCTGCCGCCGCTCCCGGGAGGCGTTTCTGCTCTTTGGTACTTCCCTGAAAACTCAGGACTTCCCCGACCTCCGGAGCAAAGGCTCCCCGTCCCGCCCCTCTCCCCAGGCGTGCTTGCACAGGGTCCCACCACGGCTCCCAGCCCACGCTGCGCTCCANCCCCCAACTCAGGAGCCATCTCGTAGCAGCCTCCTCTTCCCAGGACGGCATCTAGGTCTGTTATGTCCGTTGGGAAGCAGAGAAGGTCTCCTGGAAGTGTCGGTGTTCTCAGGACTGCTGAGATAATAGGGCTGACGGTGGTTCCTAACAAAGGGCAGTGCCACCCCCCCCCTGACAGGTGTCACCAGCTGAGCTGCTATAAAAGAGAGAGCGAGGATGTGTGCTATCTGTGGGAAGCTTTTGGTGTGCCCTCTCCTGGTTGCTGAGGCAGACAAACTGTTTGGCATTGACTGATTCTCTCCCTGCTAGCTTGGAACTCCAGCCTGGGCAGGCAATCTTCACAATTCCAGTTAAAAAGTACTTCTGCTGGCAGTGACTAGCCATGAGCTCATCTCACCTAAGCAACAGAGCTGAGAGCCGCTTTAGAGTCTCAGAGGAGCATGAACTGGAGGTAGTGGGGAAGAAAGCTTGGGACAACCCTGTTTACAATGGCTCTCCCTCTACCTCCTTGAAGATTCAAGCCATCTACAACCCCAAGTCCATCCTGGAGAATCCCTATGAGAACTTTGAAGAGGTGGGGGATCCACTGCCCTACCAGGAAGAGCAGAGCAAAGCTGTAGATGGGAAGACAAGTCCTTTCCTCAAGTGCTGCTTCTACATCTTCAGAGGCATCCGAGGTAAAGCTCTGACATATCACTAGAAAGGATTTACTAGCCCTTGGGAAGAGCAATGGTATGGGTGGAGGATGGGGCAAGGGGGAGTGTGGGGCTGCAGGAGGTAGAAACCCCATAGTGCCTCTGTAGCCCAAGAACCCGCTCAACATAGACTAGCATTACTCCGGAGATAATCTTTGGCTGACCTGGAAGGAGCATCCTCATTCTGTGTGCCTTGCTGTAGCTCCGGGATCTGTCCTGTTACCTTTTCTACAAGGCAGGAGGTACAGGCAGACTCAGTGGTGTGTGTGCTCAGGGTCATGCAGTGAATCTGTTGGCAGAGCTTTGGACAGAGCTTAGGTGTCCTGAATTCACAGGAGCCATCCTCTGGTGATGAGACTAATCTGTCTTTGTGTGCATTTTCTAGATGGAGTGGTACTGACCCCTGTGTTACAGTAACTTAAGAACTGATATAAATATCCACCAGAGAAAATCTAGCATTGTCAGGACTGAAATGCAGAGGATAACAGGAATGTATCAAACAAGGCTTTGCTTGAAGACAGGTGAAAGAAAGAGGTGCTAATTTTCAGTTTAAAAGACAAAGGGGAATGAAATATTATGTAGGCTTATTCAGAGGCAATCAAAAACCTGGGAGCAAGTTAGGTCTCCTGTAAGGATACAGCCCTGGGCAAGAGCATTTGTTGAACAGTTTCTTATAGAAGGCATAAAGTCCTAATACTGTAAAAACAGGGAAGACAAAGCAAGAAACTGTATTTCTTGTGGAAACCATTACTTTCTTGCTAATGCGTATTTTCTTCCTGACTTGGAAGGCAAGAACCTTTCTCAGAGCTGTACCCTCTAACAGTACATGTGAGTGAATAATGGTATAGCCTGGTCCTGAATTGCACGGCCCCTCTATGATAAATTCTTTCTTATTTGTCATTGCAGTCACAGTCTAACACTATTAATTCACATGGAAGCCAGAGCTGAGGCTTTAGAGGATTCTCCTGGCCAAGGAGCAGTGCTGGGTGGGCTTGGTGGGTAATTACAGATTGTTCAGAGGCAGTGTATCATGTACCTGTTTTATTCTGACATCCTTTCTTCTAGGTATTGTTTGACACTTAAAATGGAAAAACAAATCCATACTTTAACATCAAAATTCCATTTGTGAGATGCCAGGGTTGAAACCGGAGCATGCAAATGAAATTACCTGTCAGGATACTACAGCATTTCCTTCTTCTATGACTGTTGCAGCAGTGTGTCCTGCCAGCAAGGGTGGTGAATAGGGTTGTAAGACAGACCAGAGCTGGGAAGATGAGATTCAAAGGCCAGTGCAGCCAGAAGGAAGGCCTCTATCAGCCTCACAGAGATAGAGACATTTTCCTTGAAGAATTTGCTTCTTTCCTTTGCATCTTTACTAGGTGCTCATTGTTTTTCATTGCCTCTCCAAATATTGCTGGTTCTGCCCTCCCCTTTCATTTAATCAACTTAGTGTCACATGGAAAATGGAGGTAGTAAAGATAAGTCTTTTAGCCAAGGACAGTTTGTGGGGGCTTTTGCTTAAAACTCATTCCTTGGGGATTATGTGTCCATAGCTATAACTAGTACCCCCAAAAAGCTAGCTTATTGAGTTCTTTTCTTGTCCTCACCAGCTACTGGGCTGGACTACCAGTGAGTAGCTGCTGCTCCTAGTGCCACTGCTCAGGACTGTTTGTCTCTAAACTGTGTCCAAGCAACTCTGTGTCCTCTGGTTCCTGCCTGCCTCCTGCCACCTCAGGTGTTTCATGACCAGCCTACAGACAGACTTCGCTGGGTATCTGGGTGGCATGGGGGCCAATGAGGGACACCCAGCTTCCCACTGCCTTTGGAAGAGGATCTCTGGCTGTACCCAAGACCGTGAGCTAGTCACTCACCTGGGTCACAAGTCTGGTTTAAAAGCAGCCTCGGAAGATAATGTAGATGTTGCCATTAATTCTTACCAGTAACTTGTTACTAGTAGGAAGGCAAGAATTACAAACGAATTGCATTGAATGCCTGTTTTCTAGATTCTGGGTTTTTTTCTTTGCTCTGCCGTGTGAGTGCTGGACAGTCATGTAAGATGCCATAAGGAAGCCTGGATGTCTTCTAGTCTTAAGTATCCTGCTACTCCAAATATCACGTCCAAAACAGCTGCATCCCCAAGGGGGTAGGTGGTGCCAAAGGAGACACAGATGGGGACATGCTTCATGTATGAGGTGATATATTTCCATGGCGTGTTTCCTAGAGAAACAGCTGAAACCAAACCTCAGCTGATATAGTTTTACAATTACTGGATGCAATCTGAAAGGGTATTGGACCAGCCTCATGGTTCTCCAGGTATAATTTTGGGCAAGTCTCTGAACCGAGTTTTCAAGGATATTTGAGTGTCCCTGAATTTAGGTGTTCCCGGGTACACTTCTGTTCCCAAAACAAAGAAAGTCTGTGCCTCTGTTCCCAACATGTAGATAGCAGGGGTTTCCTGCCTCATGGAAAAGCAAATAAACCTGTTAAAAGATTGTGATGTAGTCATATCTAGAGATGAAGGGGGTAATTTAAAAGTGACCTGAACAGATGGGTGTGTTGTTTTCCCTTGTTTTTCTCTGTTGTGGAGATTCCTGTAGACCACATGATACTCTCTCCTGCACATGAGTTAACTTAGAGCTTCTCCAGGCTCTCATTTCTGTTGCTGGTCTGACATGTCCAGAACAGACTACTGGTTTGTCTGTCCAGGAGTGAAAGTGGACACTGCAACAGTCACTATGGTAGCTGATGGTGCAAAAAGCTCTCTAATCTGTTGAGATGCCAAAAAGCTATAAGAAGGACAGGTGTAAATGTGCACAGACCACTATATTGCTTTTGCTTTCTCCAAAGAAAAAAGCACTTTGTCCTCTGGCAGAGATTACTTCAAACGTGTGGCCTTTGATCCTGGCTTGCAGGAAGATGATTGTTGCATACTACTGGAGATGGGCATCAGGGCTGAGCTCTCTAGGAGCTGCAGAAAGCAGCAAGACTGTGGCTATTATTGACATGGCTTCCATCACTAGACTTTCAAGTGGAAGTTCTTATGCCTTTCAACTTCAGGAGCATTTCGGAAATCACAACAGAAAGCCATTACAAAGAGAACAAACAAATACACTAATGGTATCAGGCGGTTCATCAAACCCAAAATATCAAGGCTCCTTTTAAAGGAAGTGTTTCTCTTTTTGATCAACCCTGGTGACATTTAATGAGTTGCTTTCACTGTGTGAAGAAATTGGATCACTATCTCGTGCAATTGGCATAACTGTATTGAAGTCAGCAGACCTCCATTGATAGACATCCTGAAGATAATTTGGCTCTAAATTTTATGCTGAAAATATTGAGTTGGGTTATTTGATTGAGTCTTATGACCTACAGAAAACTGCAAGAGCTGTTAGGTAAGCAAGGGACAAATATTTGGGTCCTGATGGTTCAATATATACTAAAAGGACTAATAGTTGTAAAGCTAATGTCAGATGCAGTTCCCCTATGGAAGTTCTATCAAAAGGTCAGCTGTTGGCACATGGACAACTGAGATGAAGTTTTATTGTTTGAAGAGTACTTGTGACAAAGACTGAATTTCTGCAAAGAGTAAGCTGAAAAGCAGGCAGGAAAAGATCAGTCCATAATGAATTCAAACAGAAAACTGGAGAGTGATTTAGCAAAATAAGAAAGCCAATATATTTCAATTCTGTCAGCCCCAAATGTTTTCTTCATGTTGGAATAGTTCTTTTTAGGGGTTATTTAACACATTTTTACAGTTCTTACTCAAGTTTTGAAATGAAAAGAGGTTTTGCCTTGAAAAGTGACAAAAATCCAGGTCCCAACAGTGTTCTTTGGGAACAGGACTTCAGCTCCTCACATAGCCTTTAGGAATGGCCATCAAAACTCTCCAATTTGTTCTTTACAACCAACAGGTCTGTGGGGCACTACGCTGACTGAGAACACAGCTGAAAACAGAGAGCTCTATGTAAAGACCACACTGCGAGAGCTGCTAGTCTATATTGTGTTCTTGGTGGACATCTGTCTATGTAAGTAGCTGTCATAACTCATAGGTGTTTTTTCTGTGTGCAGCGTGAGGGGAATAATGTGAGGTTTTATTATTAGACTTCCTCACTCTGTTGCAGGTGTTAAATTTATTGTACATGCACTCACTGCAGCAAGCAGGTGTGTCATTAACCTACAGAATAGCTGCTGCACACAGAAGTAAAATAACTGATCCATGTTATCAGTTCTAGCCATTGACCCCACAGTCCTGGGAGAAACTGCCCAGGGTCTTTTCATAGTTTCACAGCAAATGTTCAAGAGCCAGAAAGCAGTTCTAGAAACTTCCTAGGATCAAAGACACAGGTTTCAGAGAAATTTTCCCCTCAGAGTGGAGGGGTGGCTGAGGTGATAAAGCAGGTGGCAGCTCACACTGTTGTTCTTGGGTGGATTTAACGTGTCCCTGTACTGAATGCTAATGGACTTTGTGTGGGTAGAACAATGGCTGTTTATTATTTGCGAAGGTTCATTCATTATCACAAATGAGCACCTGTGGCATGGGACAGTGAAGAGGATTATATTTCATGGACCCTATGGCAGGAGAGATAGACAGACAATACCAACCTGAGTTCCTATCACACTGGCCCAGGGAGACAGTGCTTCAGTCACTCTTCCTAAAGAACCAAGATATGCATGCAGACGTACATGTGGTCACGCACTGACTCATCCAGAAGTGGTGGTGGGGGGGGGTCTTGAATGTCAGCTGCTTTATTTTCATGGTGCCCTTTCAAGACTAGGACATGTTTTTAGTGATCACCATGATGGATGGTTTTCTGCAGGAAGGAGCACTGGAGAGTTGAAACAACATGTTCATGGAAGTTAGAGCTTGCTCCTGTTTGAGGTTTTCTTGGTAGATGAGAACTTACCTGGAGCTTTCCGCTTGGGAAAATGGGGTGGTCTCTATACCTTCATGGCTTCACATCAGAACTTCAAAATACAGATCATGGACTTTGTTCCAAGAAAGAAATTTTCCCTCAGAAATTTTGTCTGATGACAAAACTTGTTACCCAGGATGTTCAGTTGCAGCATCCAATGGTCTTCTCTGGCTTCTAAACTCTTATAGTCTGTCAGTCTGACACTTTAATTTCTGGAACATGCAACAGATAAGTTTGTAAATTCCTAAAAAAGCAGAAAGTAATATGATCAGAGATTAGATTCTCTTGTGCCTTGCTCAGCTGTCCTGGTTTCAGCTGGGAGTTAAATGGGGTTCATTTACCCAGTGTGCAAGTGAATAACACACAGAGTCAAGGTATTTTCAAATTAATTTCATTGATGCACATGAATGGGTGCCTGTCTCAAGACAGCACACCCTTGTCTCAAAAATTCCCACATTTATATGCTTAAGTAATACATATTCATTATTATTTCCGTAAATGATTGGTTCTTTCTTCTTTGCCTCTCACGTAAATTAGTGCCCAGACTCTATCTTCTTCGTCCATTGTCTTCTTTTGAGTAGGTGGTATCATTTGAGTAGGTGGTCACTAAGTCAGGGGTCACGCTCTCCCCCTGTAGGAATTACCTTTGACCTACTTCTTACTCTGTCTTGGCAGTTCCAAGTGGTTCTTCAAGGTTGTTGATCAGACCACAATTCATTATCTTTTCTGACACAAACATTCTACCCATCTACAAAGCCTCATTGTCTAATAGTTTATTACTAAACCCTAAATCATGTCTAGTTATTGTTTCCCTACTTTAAATATTAACTGATGGAGGGGGCTGTACACAGGACTTTAGCAGCTCCCCGGTTATTTCAATCATATTCTACATATTAATTGGTAACATGAGGGAAGACTCTCCTCTTGTGTCTTATCTTAGTGACATATGGAATGACAAGTTCCAATGCCTATTACTACACCAAAGTGATGTCTGAGCTCTTCCTGCAGACCTCTTCAGATGGCCGTGTCTCCTTCCAGTCCATCGGCAGCATGGCTGACTTCTGGGTGGTGAGTACAAATCTGGCTCGGCATGGGGAGCCCTGGAAATCTCAGCTAGACTGGGATATTCAGTTCCTTCTGAATGTGCTACCCAGTGATTTCAGCAAGGCATTTTGCTGCCACAAGCTTTTGACAGTTACTAGCAAGAGTAACAATATAATTTGCATGCAAAATATCCACTGATTTAAAATATAATTTATCCCTCTGAGCGCTGTGGCCAGAATACTGGCTAGGCTAACTGTTGTGTGTGCCCAGAAGAGTCCATTCCCCAGTAACTTACCAGCTAAGCAGGCAGGACATAACAAAAAGAAATTGCTGTCATATGATGCTCATTGCACAGATAGGGAGTACCAGCCTGGAGAGGCCAAGTGATTTACTCCAGGTTTCCTTGTGGTAGAAAAGGCTTGAATCCTACAGTCCAATGTCTTCATGCCGGTGTCTTAGTAATAGGCCTATGTCAATATTAATGGGAAATTGTGGGAACAGCATACTTAACCTGCCTGTAATTCATGTCTGGGCTGGTCTGATCTATAGGTTCTTTATGAAGAAGCTGGATTAAAATTTGCACTGACTTTTATCAAAGAGAATAAAGAGGGGAAAAGATGTCTAGGGTCTAACACATTTCTATCAAAAAATTGGTGAATTAATAATATGAGCTATAGTGAATGCTGTTGAGATATTGCAACCACCTATCTCTGACAGTCAGTCAGAAATTGTCAGTTAGCTTTGTCTTTTTCCATCATATTAAAAAAGTGCAGTGAACTATGGCACTATTGTTTTTCCCCCACTGTTTCCAGGGCACTGGCGCACACCCTTTTCATAATTCACACCTTGTGCCATGGCAATTCCTCAAGACTTGTGCTCACTGAAGTGGAAGGGACAAAGAAACTTGTAGAGCTCTTGTCTCTTCATTAGCCCAACAAGGTGCAGCAACCATATTAAAGGCCTGTGAAGAGCCAACAATGACCTTGCTGCCCAGCACCCCTCTTCTACCACCACCCCTGGTCTTTCGCCTCCTTAGCATACATTCACCATAAGCTTCTGCTACTTCCCATCTTGGGGAGTAGAAAGGGGTGGGTCAGGTCTTACTATCTCAAGCCCAGGCTAAGAAAATTCCTGTGATGTGTGGGCTATGAAGTTCTCCTCTCCCTCTCTTGCAGTATACACAAGGTCCCCTTCTGGATAACCTTTACTGGACAAAGTGGTACAACAATGAGTCCCTAGCAGCGCATAACACTCAGTCATACATTTATTATGAGAACCTGCTCCTGGGTGTCCCACGCATACGACAACTGAAGGTGAAGAACAATTCCTGTGTGGTCCACAATGACTTCAAGGAGGAAATCTCAGGCTGCTATGATGTGTA
The DNA here is from genome assembly GCA_013401275.1 of Pandion haliaetus. NCBI lineage: Eukaryota > Metazoa > Chordata > Aves > Accipitriformes > Pandionidae > Pandion > Pandion haliaetus. The sequence continues at coordinate 199,729 of VYZV01020519.1, read as the reverse complement.
CTCAGAAGACAAGGAGGAAAGGGTCTCCTTTGGGCTCATCAATGGAACAGCGTAAGTACATCTTCTGCTGTTCAGGATTAGAAGATCCAAATTAGTCTCTTCTAGTTAAAATAAGATCTGCTGAGCTGCAGGATGCTGGAGGTGAGTTTCTTGCATAAGGCTGGAATTCCCCTTGTAGTCAGAGGCAGCAAGTCCTTTTTGTCTATCAATAAGGCCAAGTGTCTATTTGAAGAAAACCTTAACAGAATGAGTGGCAGTGGGACCTGTTGGGAAAGCCATGAAAATCTAGTGGAGGATTGGGTAGAAATTGTTGCCTGTTTTTAAGAGGGTGAGGATAAATAGAGACCTTTGGGAACAGATCTGTCGAATGGATGATGGTCTCTGCTTCCCTCCTGGATTTCAGGAGATAGAGAAGGGAGTGCATCTCTTTCATCTTGAAAACCTATTTCTCTAGAATAACATGAGGTAGCTGCAGGGTAGCTGCAGTTTAATAACTCTGTGCTTGCTGCATGAGTCTTGGTCTATGAACGAGAAGCTGTTGTTCATAAGGAAACATGAGTACAAGTGTGTGTAGAGAGGGTTGTGTGCAACATAATAAAAGGCAATACAGCAGATCCTAGAAGTAACCTCCGTGTAAACAAGACTGTGGCATACCCAATGAACCTGCAGAATTTTCCATCTATAGTATCGCAAGTCATGTTGTGTCACTGCTGGGAAGCACCAGATCAGAAATCTGACAATAATGAAGAACTGATGTAGGCTCAGATCTGGAACAGGAATTAAGTGCCAACTCTTTAATTAAAAACTGCTCTGTCCCTTGAAGGTATAGTCTCATTTCTCCTGGCTACAAGCGTCATATCTGGGCCTGGGGTGGTGGTGCCTTTGCTTATGACTTGTCTGTTGCAGGTGGAGGTACCACTCTGAGGAGGAGCTGGGTGGCTCATCTCACTGGGGAAGACTAACCAGTTACAGTGGGGGAGGATACTACATAGACCTCAAGTTGACCAGAGAAGAGAGTGCTGAAGCCCTGCAAGTCTTGAAGGAGAAGTTGTGGCTGGATCGGGGGACAAGAGTTGTCTTCATTGACTTCTCTGTGTATAATGCAAATATCAACCTGTTCTGTGTTCTGAGGTAAGACGAGTCCCACTGAAATTTCTTCTGCCTCTTGCTTCTTCAATGCTGCTGTTTCTTAAAATGCAAATATTTTAATATGGCCCACCAGGGGGGTAGGACTGGGTGGTGTCAGTATATATTGTATGGGTTACTAAGAAGACTTGGTCTTCCTGATGTAACTAGTCGCACTTCTCTCCACCTTTCACCCTTTCCTATCATGGGCAGTGAAGCAGCAGAGATAAGGCTGTATAAACACATGCACAATTCTTCCACAAATGGTTTGGTGGATAGCTCATGCTCAGGTTTGATGCCTTTCAAAATTATCTAAGACCCTCCATCCCCCTGTTTGCAATTATCAGACTTTTCTTGTCCCTTTCAAGGTTAGTGGTTGAGTTTCCAGCCACTGGTGGTGCCATTCCCTCCTGGCAAATCCGGACAGTCAAGCTTATACGATACGTCAGTGCGTGGGACTTCTTCATTGTTGCCTGTGAAATTGTCTTCTGTGTCTTCATCTTCTACTATGTAGTGGAGGAGATTTTGGAGCTGCGTATCCACAAGCTTCAGTACTTCACCAGCATCTGGAACATCCTGGATGTGGTCGTCATTCTGGTGAGAATCCTTGCACACTTTTTTTGGGGGAGCAATGGCAGAGAGGTATAAGAGCCAAAACAAATGAAGGAATGGGGAAACTGGTCTAGATAAGACAAGAGCTGGCACTTGTTTTGCTCTAATAGCAAAATGAACTAGCAGAGTAAATGGACATATGCTTTTCTATCAGCTGTCAGGAGAAAATTCTTTCCTTAGGGATGCCTGAGAGGCTGTGAAGTCAAGGCATCATTCAGTACAGTAATAACTTATTTCCATCCCCCACCAGTAGACTGCACTTATGAAGTGTGATACCAAGGAATTCTGTGACACCTTAATTTCTGTGGAAAGCATAGGTAGAGTGGTCACTGTAGACTCTTCCTCTTCCTCTTTGCAGCTCTCCATCGTCGCTATTGGTTTTCATATCTTTCGTACCATTGAGGTGAACAGACTGTTGGGAGAGTTGCTGAAACACCCCAACACCTATGCGGACTTTGAGTTCCTGGCATTCTGGCAGACGCAGTACAACAATATGAATGCAGTCAACTTATTCTTTGCCTGGATCAAGGTATTGTAGGGGTCTGGGAGGTGCCAGGCCTCTAGTCTCAGACCTTTTCTTCTAGATAGCTTGGGGGTTGACTCTTCCATCCCTCTGACTGAATGATGGTTACAGCTGTATAACAGAGGATCTTCCTCGAAGTCATATGCTCTGTTTTGCAGTAATCCAGACGACTTTTCACCCTGCATTCTGAGGCCAGTTATTTGGAGATAGTAGACAGGGAGATGAACTCAGACGTTGTGGTGCAAAAGTGGTTTTAGAAAATTCTGAGTACAATGTAACTTCATCTATCCTGTACTATTTTAGTATTTTGGAGGATAATCTGCCAAACCATGTTTTCCTTTCATGATGGCTACCCAACAATTGGAAATGACTTGTCTGTTGGCATGGACTTTGCATTTCAACCAAAGCATCTTGGCATGGTGGAAAGCCAAACTGTACTTAGGGTTCCTCTTTAGTCTCAAGACCTTTGTCCTTATAGCAGTCCCTCTTTATATTTTCCTTTGACACAGGGAACAAAGTCATATGTTTATGATCCCACAGGAAGATGGTGGCACACCTGGGACAAATATCCTGAGCACTAAGTCACCATTCCTGTACCTGGCTGTCTTCTCGGTGCTTTGGTACTATGGTGAACCTCTTGACTTAGTAAGCATGAACATATATGATAGAGACTGATGTAGCTGATGGTTTGGCCTAACTTTGTCCCTGTTCTTTCTTCTTGCAGATATTCAAGTATATTAGCTTTAACAAAACAATGACTCAGCTCTCATCCACACTGGCACGTTGTGCCAAGGACATCCTGGGTTTTGCCATTATGTTCTTCATTGTCTTCTTTGCCTATGCCCAGCTGGGTTACCTTCTTTTTGGGACACAAGTGGAAAACTTCAGTACCTTTATTAAATGCATGTAAGCGTATAAGTCAGAACCATATTTCCATCATTTTGTGAAAAGAATTTTAACTACTTTCCAACCTCTCCCCAGTTGCAAATTTGAATGTCAATCAGACAACTGTTGTAGTAATAAAGCCACAATGGCTTATAAGTAGCTTACAGTCCTCCAGCTGTGACATCTTCAGGGACAAAAGAACACAGTGAGAAAATTGAGGGTTACAAACAGATTTCTGGTTGTCTGGTGTTTATCAGTAGGAATGTGAGTAACTGATCCTACCAGACTTTGAGACTCCTTGCAGCCCTACAATTCAATGGAAATTCCAGCCTTTCCATAGGAGCGTTTAGTGAGAAGTTTCAGTCTGCTGAAGCCTAGACAGCTTTCATTTGATGTTGAGTACCCTTGGTGTGCCTAACAACTCCACATGCAGAGTGGTTTAATGTCTTTCTGCAAAAAAGCATCATAGCTTAGGTGATAATTTAGCTTCTGTTCTGCAGGACCTTCTGTCACTTTCTCACCTGCTGTGGGTCCATAAAGGCAGTAGAATGGCGTTGCCTGACTGTCACTGAGACCTTGGCAAATTTGTGGTTTTATATACCAGCAGATGGCTTTAGGTCTAGTTAGGTAAAACTTTTCTGCAATTATGGTGGTAGGAACTAAATAGCTCAAAGCAAGTGTTTTGAGGTAGGGTCAGAGGGGGTTTTTTTTGGTTTGGTTTTGTTTTGTTTTTTTTAATAAGGAAGAGGCCCAGATAGAAGCTCCAGAGTTTTGAAATTCTCTGGCTTCCAAATACACTTGCTGATCACATTGTTTCAGTGTCTGCACAACAGCCGCATGAAAACTTTCTGGTTTTCATCAGATAGTACACTTTAATTCAAACAACGATTTGGAAGGAATGCTGTTTGCTGCTACAGGATTTTCACACGGAAAAGCAGAAGTAATGCATTTATCTTATCAAGAGGATAGCTTTAAACACTGAAATTAAAAAGTCAGAAACTTAATTTTTATTTTATTTATAAATATATCTGGTTTTTATAAGATAGCAGCTCTACTTCATTTCTGAAAGTTGGTAGTCATATAATATGCTAATTTTAATACAAATTCAGCATGAAGTTTTCTGAAATATGCTGTATAATAGTCTAAATAAGATTAAGTAGACATTTTCAAAGCAAAAGAGACAAAAAGAATTTCTTACTGGAAGGAGACATTTCAACATTACTAAATCAGGACAATTTAAACCAGAGAAGAGGAAGCAATGCCATATTCCTCTTCCTTAGACCTGGAAAACATTCCCAGCTCCCTAAATAGTCCAAATGCAAGGAATTTGAA
>VYZV01020519.1:177504-195178 GCA_013401275.1 Pandion haliaetus | reverse complement strand
TTTACAAGGCTTATTTCACTGATTAATTTCCAGAGAAGTCCCACAGATAATGTATCAAGATACCCGAGATGGGGCATGACCAGTGGGAGGATGAGCATGCACAGAAGGGGATGTTGGGCAAGTGAGTTAAGATATCCCATCTCAGACAATCCTCCAGTCCATGGGCCTGCTCAGACAAAGTGCAATGTTAAGGGAGGTATCTGCTACAGCAGCAGTTTTCAGCCTGTGTTCCACAGACCTCTGGCATACAGGTCCTGCCTTTTAAGGGGTCTACAACAGACAACTGAGATAAGCAAACTTCTGATCAATAGACTTAAACTTGCTTCATTACACAGGCTATGAATTGCAAAATGTTGAAGAGCACTATCCAGTACTAACGTCCTTTCCACAGTCTCATGAACTCACTTGCAAGAGAAGGCTTCAGTGAGTCAAATGCCTTTTTAAGGGAAAATACAGATTATTTTTGTTTTTAACTCCTGTTTAGATCAAAACACACTTTGGACAACCAGAAGTTTGTGTGGAAACCATGTTTTACTTTCCAGCCAGCTCTTGCTCTAACCAGATCAGCTTGCTTCACCCTGAAATACTACGGGTACATTTAACTCACCAGTCAGACTGAGTGATTTAAATCCTACTCTGGCTTATGCCTGTTACCATCTGGGTTGCAGGCAGGTTCAGGATTCACCTCAGGACTCTCTGAGGTTGTAGGATAAATGTATGTGCCTTTTGTGACCTTGTGCTTTTTCTCTCCTCCAGCTTCACCCAGTTTCGGATCATTCTCGGAGATTTTGACTACAATTCCATTGACAATGCCAACAGGGTCCTTGGACCTATTTACTTCGTCACCTATGTGTTCTTTGTTTTCTTTGTGCTCCTGGTAAGCAAGAAAGTTCTCCTTGCCCCCGTATTGACAGCAGTGTTTGAGAGACCCCTCCTGAAATCCCCAATTTAGGCACAGAGCAAATGCTTAGAGATAAAGGAAGTTTCTGTTACTATAGCTTTGCAGTGCAAATAGACCAAAGTAGACAAAGCATGCCATTGCAATTGGGGATTTGATAAACAGGGCAATTAAGGGCCATATTCTCATCCTTTAAGGTGAAGACTAAAACTGACTGGGAATACCACTGATGTGGTAGCTGAACTCAAGGGGATCAGTTCAGCTGCTCTGTAGCAGGCAGTGAACAAACTATGGGGGACAGTCCCTGGCTTCCTAGGCAAAGGATGCAGAAGGATGGTCATAATGACCAGGTTAAACACGCAGTGCCAGGAATCCAAATGTAACCTAAGATCTTGCAGGAGAGGTTACCAAAGATGGTATTTGAGCTGGGAAATGTACTGTCAGCCACTGCTTTAACTGCAAGGACCTCCTCCCCAGTGAGAAGGCCTTCCCTTCACCCACTTTAATTTGCCCAAGGGATACCTACCCCATGTGGAAACAGCTCCTTGTTTAACTAAGCCCTGCACATCTGTGCCTGTTTATTGCTGCTTCAGCTGCTGGAGGAGGCAAGATGCCTCATGCTTATTCATCATTCTTCTTCCCCTTTTTCTAGAACATGTTTCTGGCTATCATCAATGACACCTACTCAGAAGTCAAGGAGGAGCTTTCAAGCCAGAAGGATGAGCTGCAGCTTTCTGATATCCTGAAGCAGGTGATGAATAATGCAAACTTTGGTACTTTCTAGCTAAATCCTGAAACATTTTCTGGAAGTCCCTGACCTATGTGGAATTTACTAGAGAGAAACTGTGGTTGCCAACTCCAGATCCACCTTCTTGGTGCACACAGGAGTCAGTTCCTTTCTGGGATAAATCAAGCTCACAGATCCTTTGGCAGTGGGAAGACAAGAAAGCAAGGGTTGGGGGAATCCTGTTACTTGAGCATGCTGGTACTGTTTCTGGGAGACTTTTCTTCCCAGGATAGTCTCTAGACAAAGTTCTTTCAGTCCTTGATAGTGTGTACTTTGATCAATAAAATGGCTGGTCCTATTTTGCTAAGCTGAGCATGTTACAGTGGTGCAAATCTAGTGGGTTACATCTGGATTTCCCATGGACAAATTCCAGAAAAGGTCCTGGAAGGTCACAACTGTCTGTGCTGTGGGACCAATATTCTGCAAAGAATAGTATTTGAGACATTATCTTAGACAGCTGATGATTGGGAGATCACATAAGGGAGAGTTGGAAGGAGAAAAGCAGAAGGCAAACTTTGTCATGGAGACCCTGACTACCATGTTGGTGTTGCTTTGAAGGTGTGATCCTAGTTTAGAGATGGGACTCATTCAGCAGTGCTGTATTTTTGCTTCTGGAAAGCTTAAAATCTCCTCGCCCATATTGCATTGTCCACTCTGCCCTATTTTTCACTGTTCTGCCTGCATGAGTTTGTGTCTATTTGCACCTTTGGTAACAGAGCTACAACCGGACGCTCATGAGGCTGAGGCTGAAGAAGGAACGGATTTCCGATGTGCAGAAAGCACTGCAGAATGGAACGAAAGAACTAGACTTTGAAGACTTCAAGAACAGCTTGAAGGAGTAAGTCGGTTAGCTTGAGGGATGCCTACTTAGCCCTTTCTCTTGGTAATACAGGTAATTTAAATTCTCTGGTTTTCAAGACTGGGAGAGCAGTCAGCTCAGATCTGGGCTATGTAAGACTCAAAAAAATAGTTATTGTCTTTCCCCACATGTTTAATCTCCTGTTCTAAATAGGTTTGTATTACTATCTCTTTCCCATCGGGATGTTTAAGTTTGTCACTGGCAGGAGGAAACAATACACTGAGTTCAAAAGGGGTGCTCCTGCACTGTTAGAGCTGAACAGTGTAATTCAGTGTTTTGAGCTTTCTCTTTCTATTCTTTTGCAGACTGGGCCATGCAGACCATGAGATCACAACAGCCTTCTCCAAGTTTGACAAAGATGGCAACCACATCCTTGATGAAGAGGAGCAACAGCAGATGAAGCATGACCTAGAGGCAAAAAGGGTAAAAAAAGGGCAAGGAAAGAAACCCTCTTTTTGGTAGACATCACTCCAAAGTAGCCTCGAGAATCTTTGGGTTTGTGGTATAAACTAAGCATGCAATACAAATACAGCTCCAACTCTGCCTGGATAGCAGCTGAGTATATCACTGCCTGCGAAACTCTTCTGTTACTCACAGTGAAGCTGACACAGAGTTAGTATCCATCTTTGCAGGAGTTTCTTTATCTATCTTCTAGGTTGCTCTGAGTACAGAGATTGAAAATTTGGGGAAACCCTATGGTGACAACAACCTGGATGAGAATCTGACCTACATGGAAACAAGGAATAACCATGCCAATAAGGCTAGCTGGGTCTCCAAAGAAGAATTCCAAGTGTATGTTTGTGCTGGCAGTAGTTTAATCCCTCTGCAAATGAGGGGTCTGATTCCCTGCTGCTTCCTTCCCTGATGTAAATGTTTACACTGGTGCTGAGCAGTTTCAGTAAGATTTGTCCCTTTTTATCTTGCACAAGTGCAAATGAGCAGGTCAGGAGAGAACAGTGCTTGTAATGTAGTTTGCTTGTTCCTGTAAAAGATTGAGTTAAGAAATTTTGCTTTCTGCCTCTTGAATAACCTTTGCAGCTGTCAGCTGGCCACACGCAATAGCTGTCATGCTTCAGGTCAGAAGGTAGCTCAGATAACTGGGCCAGGGGAAGTTGATACCTTTACAGAAGGTCCCGTGGGAATAAATATCCTTGGTTTATAGCCTAGTTGGCCTTCATCCTCCAGGTCTGAGAATAACACTTGGCTGTTTCTTCCACAGGAGGAGCAAGGGATAAATACAGCACAGAGAATCAGGAGATCCTGATTCTGCTACTGAGAAACACTGAGCAATCCACATAGGGCCATATCAAAGGAGAGGCAGGTGCAATATTTAATAATGGGATTATATTGTGGCTGGACTGTGATCCAAACTGGTTGGGATCCATCCCAAGCAGAACCACTGATTACAGGTGAAAACACAGTGTAGCAGGGAGTTATGTCTTCAGTGGGTATGAATCAATTATCTGATGGGGAGCATTCACTCCTGTTTGAGGTCTGGCCCATTGCCTGTGAGATGTCTGCTGCAAATCCTACTGTTCATCACAAGAAAAAGCTTGCAAATGCTCTCCATGTCTTCCCCAGCCTCCTGCAACGTGTGCTGCAGCTGGAACAGTCCATAAACAGCATCAGCTCCAAGATTGATGCAGTGGTGAGCAAGCTAGACATGCTGGAAAGAAACAAAATGAAGAGGAAGGACCTGTTGGGCAAACCACTGGATAATGTTAATAAGGTTGGTAGACCTCTGCTATGCATTTGAACCAGCTTCAGGGCAGGTGACCAGCCCTGCTGTGTGAAAGGGCCTGGTATCATCTTTGCTTTTCCAGTCCCCTTTGATGCAAGACAAAAAGAGTTGGGTAGGGCCAGCATTTTGTATGATCAAGCCTTTTCTGTTCAAGCATAGTGACACAAAGCCTCTTACTTTCATGTCCCCCCAGTTAACCATGGTACATTTAAACACACCTTCCAGCTCCTTTGAAGCCGAGCTTATTCCTGTGGCAGTGGATGCAATTTACTTGTCTTCAGTTGCTTTGCATGTACATATCCTCAGACATAAAAAAACAAAACAAAACAAAAACCTACTGTCCTTCCCAGCAAGATCAGTTCATGACAGTGTTGTGGACTGTGATCTTAACAGCGTCTTGCCTGTGAATTATTTATCACACATGAAGTGGAAGATTGATAGCGATGTCCCCGTTGCATCTCATTGCAGAATTGTGACTTTTGCCAAAGATTGCCTATATACAATCAACCAGCATATTTTGAGTCTTCAGCTTTAACGTCAAAGGCAGCAAGGCATGTGGGAGCCATGTCATTACCTCATGTTTTTATGGCTTTGATAATGAGAATAGCCAAACAGCACAGTGACCTAGCAAAGTCAGAAAGAAGCCTCTCTTTTGCAGAGTAGTCTTGTGATCCCTTCCCATCTGAAAGGATGTTTTGGGGAGTCCTTCTCATGTAAACATGCCTGAAAGTTTATTTGAGTGTTTGTTTGCAGATTTGTTTTGCCACAGCTTTTCTGTGAATGTTCTCATAGAGGGTGAAAAGGGATGAATTTCTCCTCATTTGTCTAATGCTTGAATGTACAGTCATCAGTGTATTGCAGCAAACAGTATATCGGATCTTTAACAGACAGGCAGGCTTGTACTAATTTCTGGAAGAATGTGGGAAGATATTTAATTATCATGCACACCTTGTTTCACTGGAGTGTTGCTAGACTTCTTGGTAGCTTGCTAACATTGCAGGTCACTTTCTTCTGGTTCACAGGAGGAAGAACCCAGTCAGGAAGAGCTGCTCCCCCAGAGCCTAGACCAGCTGGGGAAAGAAGAAGCAGAAGGTTGGGGGATGGAACATGTACAGGCAAACAACCTGAGTAGCAACTCTTTCCAAAATAAGGTCTATCCCATCTTGCCCAGGTCAAGTGTGCCAGGGTCTCAGGTGCCGAGGAACATCCACCCACAGTCTGATGTACGCTTCTAGCAAACAGTCCAATGCTCCCAGTCTGGCTCCCACTAAGTCACTGTCAGTTGTTTCCCCACTGTTAGAATAATCCAGTCAGCTGGACACAGACACCACTGTTGCCAGGAACTGGTGATGTGAAAAATCAGGGATGCTCTTTTCCAGTGTAATGATGTATAATGTCATAGAGCTAGAACTTCTGCCCCCTGTATCTCTGGAGTAGGTGGAAATTTGGAACCAGGTGATGTATTAAGTTTCTGCCTCGGAACAGGCTGACACAAAGTCTTTTATCTATCCTTTCCCAAAAAGTAGAGACCCCAGAACTCTGTGAACACTTGTGTCCAGAGTGGCTTGTTGCAACGTGTTCTAACACACACAATTGTCTGCAGGACAAATGTGTGGTTATCATGTAAACAAAGCAGAATATAATCATTAGTGTGAGATGGAAAGGAGAAATTCAGTTGTTTGGGTCTACCTGCTTACCAACAGTTTTGTTCTGTTGTAGTTTGTTTCCAGAATGCTTTGGTAACCTTCTCTGTACCTTAGATTCAGATGTTGTGGAAAGAGGATACTAACACCTAACTCTGGATAACTAAAATGAGAGTTGACTCCCAACGTAATTGGGAGGATATCTGAAATATCATAAACTGGAGGAGCAGTTGTTACTGATAGAGTCCTAAGTCTGAGTGTTAGGGAACAGACATATGGTTACATGGTTTCTAACACAGCTGTTGACACTAAGAAATCTTTGTTGTCTATTTTCACAGTCCTTAAATTGCATTTCAAGGTACTTCACAAAACTAGGATCATATTTTAAAAGTTTTGATGCACCTCTCTCTTGTCAAGGAAACAATTTGGTTTCTAGTTGTGGATGCTGACACCGTTTCAGTTGAAGAATATGGTAAAAATGAGATGAAAGTTAGTTTTTCAACCATGTGCAAAATACTTCTTTTCCAGGCATTTTTCACTTTGCTGAGACTTCTCTTTCCTTGTAGTTCGTGCAGACTATTGCTGCTTTTACAGGACCACTGTAAATGTATTTCAAATATCTTAATCACTTGTATTCCACAATAGTTAATCTCAAATAGGCTCTGTAGGCTTAAAGCTAATAGAAATGTGAGTTGTACCAGACTACTGCTAACATCTCTTGTAAGTGCTACACTGTTTAGTGTCTTATGTCCAGTGATAGGTTTAGTGGGGACCTTGTGCAGTGGCATTTTGTATTGCCACCTTTTTAAGATGGATGTGTTGCTGTGTTCTGGGGAGAGCCTCTCTGGGAATATCTGAAGGACCCTCAGGATCAGCCCTGTCCCCAGATGGCCCGGGCTCCAGGGCTGTCACAGCTACAAGTTATCATTGATAAGCTGAAGCAGATGGTCATTCAGCTGTGAGAGCCTAGCAGGAGCTGTGAGATCTTGTCACCCAGCCCACAGGGAGCTTAGATTTCAGCCAGGGTCTGTGGATGCAGAAACTGCAGGGTCTCACAGCTCACTTCATATCAGCTGGTCCTGCTGTTGGGGACAAGACTTATCTATGAGTCATTGCCACAGTTCCTGACTCCCAGTTCCACTGAATTCAGAACTGAGCAAGAGCTTCTCTCCTTCAGCTTTTCCATCTGAACTCAGAACAATGATGTTGCTTATTTCCTCCTACTCTAGCATTGAAGCTATTGGCTTATTCAGAAGAAAATGTTCTATGTCAGGAGAACTTCCTGAAACAAGCAAACAGGCCTTTTTTTTTTTTTCTTTAATTAAAATTTGAAAACAGAAAATCCATATGCTAAATTTTAATTGAAAAGAGGAGCTACGTGCTCTGTAATGGGCTTCAAGAGTGCACAAAGCCCCTTGTGGCTAATGAATCAGGTGCTCTGTGTTTTGAAAGGCACAGAGGAAGGTTATTCCTTTAATTCATTTGTAAGACCTTGTTTTAGATCCTGGCTCAATAGCAGACTATGGTTACCAAGGCCTAATTGCAAAATAAAAAATATAGGCTGCTCTCTTGAAATCTCTGAAGGAGTGCCTCCCTCTTCCACAGACTCAGAATATTGAGTAAGGTCCTGAGTCTGCTTTACTGCATATATATCAAATACTTGGGATACTGATCTGTGAAGAACTAAGTCTGGCACCATGGGAGAGGTCCAAGCAGCAACTCTCTGCTTCAGGGGCTTGATCCTGGGCTGATAGTGGAACATATAGTGCTAGCTAAGGCTCAGCTCCATAACATAGCAACAACTACTCTGGGGACAACAGGATCCTGAAATTGGGTCCTGCCAAGAAAATGAAGGTGAAAGTCATTATCTGCAAGGCCTGGCTTTATAAAGTCTCAAATTTCTCATAGGCAGAGTGTTGCTTGGTTGTTCTGCTCAACAGAAAAGGTGGCACAAGACCTCCCTCCCTCTTTGCATTGCCCCGTGTATCTGTTCTCTTCCTGAGCTGTGCCAAACACCCACGAGACCAGTCCACTGAGGCAGGGATGCTGCCGCCACTGCAGTGCAGCACAAGAGCCCTGCTGTCACTATGCACCAGGAGGCAACCTCCTCCACCCTGCTCTTTTCTGCACAGGGACCCCATAAGTGTCTGGGAAGGCAGGTGAGGCAAGAGGACAATGGTGTGGCAGCTGGGATCAGATCCATGGGACAGTTACCATCAGCCTCAGGTAACCATGTCACAGGCATTGTGGTCTGCACTTTAGGGCAGCAGGAAGAACGAAATGGTAGTTTGCACTGCAGAGTTTATTCATGCCCAAAACTTGGGAAGCAAGCTTTCCCCTGCAAAAGGAGAGCATGGGAGTCTCCACGGAGCCATTGCAGCTAGGGTAGATGTCTGCTCCTCGCTCTGTCTGTCTGTGGCAACCATAGGAGCCGCAAGCCCAGCTTTCTAGGGCTCCCCACTTCCTACAGACAAGAACAGCCTGGTAGCCTCCTCTCCCCTGGGCTGGGGAGCAGCAGTCAGCCTGCCCTGTTGAGGAGCCCTGAACCAGCTTTGGCTGGGATGTGACAAGAACTGCAGGCTTCAGTGGTCTCCTGGGTCCATCAACAGCCTGGTCAGCAAGCTCCTTTCCCCTTTTCTGGTGGAATAAACTACTCCCTTCATCCCATGCTGTGATTTTAGTGGTGCCAGTGCTGCTCAGTGTAAAACAAGTTCTGTCACTAGGCCTGTGCCTGCATTAATGTCTTCTCTCTTAATTGTACATCTCCATGCAACTGTGTCTTTTCCATTCCTGGTCAACATGCTGTCATATATAATATGTGTCCTGGAGTAGGGCAAGGAAATTACTTGTCCCCAGCAATCGCTTGTGTGTAATTGTCAATTGTGTCTTCAAGCTGGTTGAGAAATAACGTAAATACACTGAATGGTCAGTTCATACAGCTTCCCTTTTCAGATGTGTGTTGTCAGGCCTCCCATCAGGAGCTAGTATTATTTAGATGATATATGGCTGATGGGGAAATAAAGGGTTTTTTCCCTCGATAGCAGATGTATGGCTGTGTTTTGTTCCAATTTGCAGAAGGTAGCCTTCCAAACTGCAAGTGTCACTGCTGTGCCCTGAGGTGGTTAAAATCTTCAGGAGGAGGTTTGCAAAAGTATAAGGTGCTCTGAAGCGATATCACTACCACAGTTATTTGTGTTAGCAGTCGCAGTGGCTGGGGTCTGAGCCCCATTCTGGGAGGTGCTGCGAGTGCTCCGAAGGAGAGGCTGCCTTAAGGCACTCTTGGATCCAGCCAAGGGGTGAAGAAAGCAGTGTTCTAACCACGGTGTCAAAGCACAAGTGGGGCACGGGGAGATTTATTGATGTGTGCAGGTTGGGGCACGGCAGAGATGTCTGAAAGCAGGCTCAGCTATCTGGCAAGGGGCAGCCCCAACCAGCTGTGGCCGTGAGCGTAGAAAGCTCCCGGCTGCGCCTCTTCTCTGTCTCTCTCCAAGAATACGATGCATTTGTCTTGACAATGAGCAAGCCTAACTCTTCATGTTTAAAAGAAACACATAAATCCCCAGACCCCCCTCAAAATACAGCCAAGCTTCTGGAGTTACCTTACCAATTGTGTTTAGTCTACCAGTAGATGTCAGTCAGCACCATGCACAACCCGTGGCACCTAGAGAGCCTTCTCTGTTCTGTTTACAAAGGAGTTCGGTAGCAGATCTCCCATTTGTTTTACTGAGAGAAACTGGGACACAGAAAAATTACTTTCTCGGTGGCAAAGAGATGGAAGCAGAATCCATGGTTTCCAAAACACACTTTATGATACTAGATCCTCCCACTCGAGTTTTTGTTGCAAACTTTGTCCATCTCTGGCAGGTTACAATTCTTCTCTCTCCAACCTGTAAACAGGGTTAGTACAGGTTTTGCTCATTTTTTTTTGCCCTCTTGTGAAAAGTCCTTAATTAGTGCTAGTATTAGCCTACAGCTGCTGCTAACTCGTCAGCCTTTAGCACAGGAGGTTTTGGGCTGGAGACCACCCTGTCCCTGCCTCTTTTACAAACACATCCTAGCAGGAGTCGCTTATAAAGAAAAGAGCAACATCAGGGAAAAACTATCAGTAGTCATAGAGTTTATCAGTAACTAGGGAAAATGGAGGGGAGAAGCCAGCATCACCTAATGAGCCAGCTGATTACAAACCCAGATGAAATGTCATGCCTTCCTTTTGCTGGTCACAAAAGCCCTAATTCATGGCCTCCAAACCTGAAAGCAATGAGCCTGGTACTGGGAGAGTAGTAGAAGTAGGAGGAATTTCAGTGGGTGCCAGGCCCAGCTCCCCTTCTGAGCTCAGAGGCCAAGGGATATGTTAAAATGAATATGCCAGGTTTTGGAGAGAGGTGGCAGAATTCAAGGCTTGAGGAACTGACTAAGAAGCCCCGCTCATGGCCCGGTTTCAGAGGTGGCAAATGCCAGGCGTAGCTCATCGCCAGCCAGCCATGCTGTGCACATGCCAGGTGCCCAAGCGGGTGGCAGAAGGGTGCCAGCTCCCAGGGTGTGGTGAGCGCTAAGGCTGAGCCCTGGCCCAGGAGTGCTGAAGGAGGAATGCAAATGCTCAGCTGGCAAAACAATGTGGGTGCTGGGTGACAGGTCTCCAGCCTGAGGTCACGCCGGCTTTGCTGAGGCATGCCGCAGCAAGTTACCAAGAGAGCCCATGTCCGGGCAGTAACAGGGCTCTGCGGCACAGGATGTCCCAAACCAGCTCTGGATGGTGCTGTATCCTGACCACTGCCATCCCCAGAAGATATCAGTCATTTCTCTGCTCACCTCTAGGTGCCAGAAGGCACGGCAGCCTAAGAAACAGCCCATTAGAGCAATGTGCAAGGCAGGAACTTGAAGCTGGCTGTGCTTGTGCTGCCTGAGAAAGGGCTCAGAAGCCATCCCAAGTGAGCATGTCTCTTGCCTGTGTGACTACCTGCGGGGTCCCCTTCTGCAAAAAGCATCAGAAGTAACAGCAAATAGCTAGCTCAGACATAGAAAAACTCCATATATGCGCACGCACACACACACACACACACATTGCTGTAATGTGTCAAACCACCCAGGTTGTTCAGATATGTTTGGAGTTCACAAAGCGAGCAAGCTTTGAAAGCACATACAAAGAGTTCTGGGACAAACAGAAGAGCAGAGCTTTTCCTCAGTTTCCTATAGAACAGACAACTGCTCCGGCAATGAGAGATGGCAGTCTTTCTGAATCCCTTCAGGAATACAGTCTCTTTGGCCTCAGAGGGTTTTATCCTGTACAGGCCCAGAAGGGGCCATGCCACCAGCATCCATTCTCCACCATGTAGATATGGAGACAAAGGCACTGGAAGTCCCACAACACCAGGGTCTGTTTCCTGAGCTGCTTACTGGATCACATTGAGATGTGTGACTGGGAATTTGCCTTCAAGAGGCAAACAATGGTGGAAGGAGAGTTCGGACATCCAGTCCATGCCTAGGCTTTACAAGAGCATCAAAGGTGGAGGGGAAGTGCACAGTAGAGCCCTGAAAGAGCCACCTTGATCACCTCCTGTGTATGCTTGACACGCTTTGTTAAAGGCCTTTCCAGCTCTGATTTTGCCAGCCTTGTTAGGTTTGGCAGGATTTGTGAGAGAGGGCTGGGAGACCTCTCAGGAAGGAAAACCGCAGGGACTATGTTGCATGCTTGCCTGTTTCTTGCACTAGGGAGGAGAAGGAAGGCCTTCAATGTGAATGGCCCAACCTGGTGAACTGCCCTGCAGGGCCCTGGTGCTTCAATGGAAGGGAGTGGTGGTCTGCAGGCCATGCTCTGGCCACAGGACTGGGCTATAGGGGTCTTAAGCTCTGGTGTGAGATATGAGTTGCCTTGGTAATGGCTGTGTTGCTAAGGAGCTGCTGAGAGTAGAGCAGGAGGCAAGGCTGAATTGGATGGAGATGAGTGCAGAGGTGGGCAATGCAGGCAGCGGGAGCAGGGAAACAAAATGCAGCAAAGCTTAATGGTGACTTTATTTTAAAACAGGACTGGCTGCATTCACTTCTGTTCTCTTACCTGCACACTCATGAGCGGCAAGAGATGTGTGTAAATGGACTGTTCAGCATTTGGGCACCAAGGCCTGTGTCCACGTGCTGATGTCACAGAACAAGGAATGCCAGTTACGGAGTTCTGATGTCTCCTGTATTGTTAGCCAGGACCAGGGGTTGGTTTTTCATGTGCCTTTTCATACCCTTTAGGAGATGACAGTGTTCAGTTTCTTATCCTGTCCCTCCTCTGTGAGTCATTAAGGTTTACTCATTGTCCTTTCTCTCCCAGTCTGAGTGCCTGGAGTAACTACCCCTAGATGTGTTGATGTCCTGGTGAGCCCCTAAGCTCAGTGCCATCAACACCTGCTGCTCCTGGTGTTCCACACCCAGGCTCTCATTTATTCTCCATTCAGACCTATCTTAGCTTTTCTATTATGATTCTCTACTCCCCCTGCCCCTCCTGAATTACTGCCAGCTGTCTCCTGCTGTAGGACACCACTTTGGTGGTTCCTAGGTAGCTCTGGACTCCCTCTGGCCCTTTTGCATGCACTAGTCACCTCTGCTTACACAGCAGTTTCCAAACTAGAAGAGAAAAATGAGGTCTGGAGAGGAGCTGAGCAGCACTGTCAAAAAAAAATTGAGATGCCCTGGCCAAGACAAACACGAGGCAGTGGCTCTACTGAAAGAAATAGCTAAATATTGAGATGCACCTGGGACCTAGTGGAACATAACCAGTCAGGCCAGCTGGAAGGTGAGTACAAAGAGCTCTGCCATAAGTAGCTTAGGAGTGTTGTGCTTTTTCCTGTGGCATTACTGGGTAAGCTGTGCAACTAAGTGCTTCCTTCTTTTTGTTCTCCCCTTCATCTATGTTACTGCCTTCATCTTCAAGACAAACATCCAAACATCTAGTCTGGCCTACTGCTTTGGTTTCTCTTTGGTAACACTTGCTACCTGGTGATTCCCTGCCTTCCTGCCTCAGTTTTCTTATTGATGAATATGATTTTCCTGCAGTCTGCATCAGAGTAGGGGACAGGTGAGGTTTCTAAGCCTTTGCACTTTGCCTTTTTTTTCACCTAACATGATGCTCTGTCCTGTGTTGGAAGGATGTGGCACAGTAGTTGTCTGTCAAAGTCGTATAGCACTGTTAGGCATCTAGGAAGGCACAAAAGAAGGGGGAAGTTATGGATTGGACAGAGCAAGTTTCTTATCTGCCCTTCTCCAGAATAGAATCTGTTTACTGCCATACTATCTCACGTTCTGCTGTTGTGCAGTGTCCCTTTGGGGAAGGACACTCTGCGACTCTGGGTGCACAGCACCTACTGCAAAAAAGTCTGAATATGTTTGGGGGCACCACAACAAATACTAATGGCAGCAGCTCAGGCCTTGGGAGTGGGTAAAAGTTAAACAGTTTTTAGGAATGGCTGGTGGGGCAGGGTGGACTTTGCTCCTGGGAAGGAGGTGAAACATCTACCTAACATTGTGTATGTCAACATTCATGTTTAGGGAGGGAGCTGACCTCTGGAGAGCTGAGTTGGGGCAGGTAAAACACACTTTAATCCTGTTAACCTCCTGCAGGCACTGGGGCCCTCAAAAGGGAAGCAGAAGGAAAGAGTGCCCATTCCTGAGTTGCAAACAGCAATGTAAACTGTACTTGAGGGAGTCCTGTCCTAGGAGCTTGGGCTGAGTGTGGGAGAGCCTTGCACTGGGGAACTTGTGTTGCTGGCCCAGCTTAGCTTGGTGCCACTTCTCAGTCTGCAGCCCCAGGCTTTGTCCTAAACGTGTAAGAACATGGGGCAGTCATGACTGGTGTCACTCGAGATCTGCTTTTTTAGAGAGGACATGGGAGCTTCCTTTCTTCTTAGCAGGCTCTCAAAGCTTACCTCCCTAGTAGGTGCTATACGGTGTGGCTAAGATGTATCCCTGATCTAGGTCTCTATGCCCAGCTTTCTCATCAGATGCGACTGTTTCTGCTCCCTCTACCTGTGTTATCTCCCTCTCTTCATCTATCTAGACTGTGAGGGAAAGGAGTGTCTCTCTGTACTTTTATTGTACATCTTATGGTAGTCCTAGGTTCTCTGTAACATTACTAACAGCAGCAAGTTGGAGCTGTAAATATCTGAGCCCATTTATGATGTTAGCTTTTTAACTACTGAAGAGCTACAACAGTGGTTTAGATGCACTAGATGCTTTAAAGTACAGATATTATATCCTTGTGTGATTACTTGCTTTACCCAGATAACAGCCATGTGTAGTGCTGTTGATCCTATAGTTTAGCTATTCGCGATTTCTGTCAGTCAAGCCCGTGATATCTCAGTGTAGTGCACTAGTTAAATATTGATTTCCTTTACTCTTAGATTTGCTTGAATCCTTTCTTATCTTTAACCAGTTAAGGATTTAGTGCTCCTATGAATTCAGATAATGGACTAAATGGTTAACAAAACTTGACAAAGTCAGATTTCTTCTACATAATCTGCAAGTCTTGCAAAAGCCAACTTCCACAACGCAAGCAGCACTTTAACCAAGTAAGGGAGGCCAGTCAGCAGTAGCTTTGACGTGATGAGCAATCAGGGTGGAAAAGGCACGATGAGATGTTTTTTTGTGCCTAGGGTGGTGAATTTGTAGATGCAGCATATTCAGCACATGTGTACACATCTGTACAGGGTGTGTCTTTTAGAGTGGTTTACTGGAGCTTTTGGAAAAGAAGAGCTAGGAAATATTTCTCACTCATGCACCATGTCTGATATTGCTGCCTTCTGCATTGCTCTCACAGCCGCTTTTGTACAGAGAGCATTGGGATCTGCTTCTTGCTGCATTTGGTAGAGAAGGCAATAGTACTCATCAGCATGCACTTCCTCCTGCACATATTTCTCATGTACTCTCTTGCTGGCTCAAGTCCCCTGAAATATTTTATGCGCTTTATGAAATTCAGCATTCGGCAGGATTAAAAAACACCCTGGATCCTCAGGGCAATAAAAGCAGCATCCTAAAGAAAGCAGTGAGGAAACAGATCTGAAAATTTTGTATCTGGTGATTCTGCTAGACAAAGCCATGTCTGACTTGATCAAGTGGTGGCAAGTCTTGGCCCATGTGGAAATTTGGACTAGAAGGAACCCTCAGCACCCCCTTCAAACCTATGTTTTTGTGATGCTGTGGCTCAGGCTGCAGGAGGACGGGAAGAAGAGACCAGGAGCTTCAGCAGAGAGTGGAACTCAGTTCCCAGTAACTTCTTACCCACTCTGTGTGCTGGGGCACGTGCGGTACATGTCTAGTGTGAACGGAACCTGTAGGAAAGGAGCAATGTTCAAATCAGCTGCAAATGAGAATGATGCTTTTGAGCAGGACTCCTCAAAGCCTGACTTTCTGCTTGGTCCCTTCTCCCACGCCCAGGACAGTATCATGGTCTCTCCTGCTCTGCAACCCTGTAGTGGCAGCCAGATCAGAGAGGCTTAAGGCAGCAGAGGCTAAGGAGCAAGAGCAAAGACCCCAAACCTGTGCTAAACCTGCACAAGATCTAAAACACGACCCAGGTTGCTCTTGCCTGGCTATCACAGTGTATCAAGGCAAGGCCTGTAGCATTATTTGCTTGACATCACTCAGTAAAAGCAACAGGACTTTGTAGCTTGGTGCTTGCTAGAGCTTTACACTGGGCTAATGCCTTTGTTGTCTTTCTGTAAAGACAACAACCTTTAATCAGAAGTAAAGGCTGACAGTTTACAAGGCAAATGCCCCTCTCTGTGCAGGAGCAGCAGAAAGCAGTGCTGGCACCCACCAACCTACAGAGTGGTGCAGTGAGAGAAATGAACAGTGCGTAACGTCAGGCTCCCCTGAGGCTTGTTGTGAGTCTCTGCCTTAACAAAACACACCCCTGGCAGAAATCTACCTCAGCACCAGTATGAGCTAGACCAACTGGATCACTAGAATGATACAGTTGAAAAATACTCTCAGCTGGGGTGGGAGATGAAACAGGCTGAGGATCAAAAGTTCCTTGAGGAAGCCCAGAAGACTTGAAGAATGGGCTAGAGGAAAGCCCGAGCTTCCAGCCAAATGCTGTAGTTGGCAGATCTGATTCCTCCCCATATCTTGGGCCTCTTGTCTAGTTCTTTGCCATGGGGTTGTGCTTAGGCACAGGGGGCAGAGAAGTGGTTTTTCCATTCCATGAAGTGCGGGAGGAGCACTGCTGTTTCCCGAAATTATCAGCATGAAGGCATCCATCACCTCTGTCTGAGGAGCAGCTGAGCAACTGAAACTGTCAAGAGCGACATGAACCTTTAATTGTGCTCCTTCAGCAAATTGTTCTCCTGCACCACTGTGCAGGCACTATGTGGAGCAGCAAGTTCATGACTCGGAAAATGCTCACCTCTGCTCCCAAGCACACAGGCTTTTTTTGTCACTGTCCCAAGCACATGACAAGAGGATTGTCACTGCAGGACATTGAGGGGTAGTGAGTATTTAGGGTTGAAATACGCCTGGAGACAGAGAGATATGTATGCTTGGTGAAACACTAGGGCAAAAGTCTTCAATGTAGGCAGATTTTCTCAAAAGAGGAAGTTAAATCACAAATGAAACACAAACTCAAGTCCTCCTTTGACCTATAGAGTGACTGAAGAAAACATTCTTATTCAGCAAGCCTGATTCTTGGGTGTACCTCTGGCAAAACTTGCTCTCCTGACAGATCTCTAAGGCTATTTCAATACCGCCATAATCTCACCCGCTCTGGACTCCTGTCAGCCCTGTAGAGCAACGCAGCTGCACGAGATGTGGCTTCCAGCTAGTGCACCAACGGCATCGAGTGCATCAACATGCCTGGAAGGAGGCAGGTGTCGGAAAGGGGATAGGTGAACCTTTGGAGTTTTTATGATTGGTATTGATTGGGTAGCTAGAGGTATGCTTCAGCTTAGCTGAGGCTTAAATCGATCTAGCAAGAGGTGGCGTTAGAAAAAAGCAATGCTGTACAGAACTGCAAAGGGTAGTCAAACCGCAGGCGATTAACATGGTGACTTGACAGCTCCTCTATAAATCATGTTTATAAACCATAAGAGCAGGCTTTTCCTGCATTCACAACACCAAGGAGTCTGGGGAGAGTGAGCTTCTTTATAAAGACAATAGTGCTTGGGAGCAGGAGGCCGAGGAGAAGCCTTGACAAGAAACCGAAGGAAATCCCATCTTCCCGCTTTCACACATTCTCCTAGCTGGGAGCACATAGCAGCAGCACAGAAGGGCAGCCCGATGGACAACGGGTAACCGCGGTGGGCTGCCGTGACCCCCGTGGGCCCAGCGGGGAAACACGTGAGGAGCACACTGCCTCTGAAGGTGTGAGATCAGTGTGGCAGTGTCACCCCTGGTTCCCAGAACTGCCTCCGGCCCCAGCTGCCCCAGCTGGCCTGGAACCAGCCCCTGGGTGTGAGGACCTTTCCAGAAGGTGGGAGGGCGGGAGAGAGAGTGGGTGCCGCCTCCCACCCCCAGCTGTACCCCTCTGTGCCGGGGATGCGCAGGGGCCGCGGGCAATTTACTGGGCGCCTCGTGTCCCGCGCCCCTTCCCCCGCTTCGGCGGGTTCCAACGAGGGAACAGAGCTGCCTGTCCCCCCCCTCCTCCTCTCCCCGCCCCGGGAGGGCGGGGTAAGAGCGCGGGGCAGCTCCCGGCATCCCGGCGCACGGGGGCTCCGCCGCCCCGCACCCAGCGCCGCCGGCCGGGGCAACCGGCTCCCCCAGCGCGGCCCAGGCG
>VYZV01020519.1:157288-177181 GCA_013401275.1 Pandion haliaetus | reverse complement strand
GGGGTGGAGGGTGGGAGGCTGGAGGGGCGCTGCCTGTGAGGTGCTGCTGCTGCCGCCTGATCCTACCTGTAGCCTCTGCTAAGGTTTTTGCCATCCTCCTGTCGCCCTTGCACATACCCGCAGCAGCGGTTTAGCTTGCCGGTGCCACTCGGGAGCTTTGCAAAAACCCATATAAAAGGGTTTATGGTGTAATAAACTACAGAACCTATCCAGAGCAGAAGTGAGGTGTGCAAGACAGTCCCATGTTCAAAAGTCTAACCAGGTCTTTGCCCTTGGTGTCACTGTCGTCCTGACTTACTTTTTTCTCCTGATCTGTTGTGCAACGTTTCAAGCATATAAGCCTTCTCTTGCTGATGTAACCAGCCTATCCTTGTTTCCCATAAGCAAGGCTTTCCCAGGGGTGACCAGATTTAGAGTTCAGGATGTGGCCAAGCTAAATAACTCTTCCTTCTCCCCAACACTTTTATTTTACTTATACAGGAAAAAACGATGGCAACTTCTTGAGCTTTAAGTGATAGGAAGAGGCAGAGAGGAAAGGGCAATTCCTGTTTCTTTAAATCTGGCTCTTGTAGTTCCAGTTTCTTAAAAGGATGACCATCGCTCTCCCCGAGAAATCCATTTCTGCAGTGGTGGATATCGTTGGTCCTACTGGTTATCACCCTCTCAGTCCTGGGAGGAAAGAAGTGCAGATGGTGGGAAAAGGACAATTGGTGGGATACATCTACCTTCCCACAAAACTCAAATAACCAGCAATGGATGTCCCTGTGGACAGTTCTCTCTCCTTGCTCTCTTAGTTAGCCTGGTGACCACCTTGGCTTTCTACAACATCTCAGTAAATTTTTAGCTTTCTAACAAACACCGTCATGCCAGTACCTAAAAGGGAAGTAAATGATTAGACTAACTTGTGTTAGTCTAACCTGTTGTGTTCAATTTCTGGAAGGGGCATGTAGTAATTCCTCTCTTCCTTGCTGTAGTTCCCTAGAAAGGGGACAGGAAGGTTTATGGCTGCAAGGGCACCTGGCTAAAAGGCAGGGTACAAGCTGTGCCCAGGCCTTGCACAGGCTGCAGAACTTCGGGGCTGCAGAGTTTCCAAGTTCTTCACATGCAACATTAAGGCAAGAATGTCAACCTTTTACTTTCTTTTTAAATGAGTGAAGAGTTCCAAACTTGGTCTCCATCAGTTACAGCAACAAAGGGGGAAGGAGCCTCTTGACAAAACAGCTCTGCTGCTGGGACTGATAAGTGAATCAATATTAATGGTTGCACCCATATTGATATATTTCCTGCTATGCAGGCTCTGATGCATGCTCAGGGAGATCAGTTCCTTCCCTTTGTTGTTCACATGTCCTCCCTTTCAGGTGCTCCCATCCTAAGCTACAGAGGCAGCTTATCTGCTTAAACCAGAATGCTTTATAACTTTGTTATTACAAACAGACACCATATTTCATTTTCCTTAATGTATCAGTTTGTACCATGTTTTTCCTTCCTGTGCCATGTCCCCGATCTCTCCCTGTGGGAGGGGGAAATCCTACTGTTCTTCAGGGTAAAAGGTGCCTACAGGCAAATCAAACTTTCTCTTCCTGTTTGTAGTTGTGAAGTATCTTGATACTGGTGTGACTGAAACATGACAAGCAACACGTGCAGTTGTTATTGTCATCACATCGGTACCTCTGAAAGAAACTTGTGCCAGAAAACAAGGTGCATGTGACTGGCATTCATTTTCATAAGTACAACCATTTTTCTTCCTGTGGTTCTTCATACAGATTCATTAATAGGTTTTCTCTGCTGGCGTTGTGGGGGTGTGAGGGGGGGTAAGCATGTTATGCCTGAAGGAGGGAAGGAGGGGAGCTTGAGTCTCTTTAGCTTAAGTGGTAGCAGCTTGCATTTCTAGTCCCCACTGTGTTGAGCAAAACGGTGACCATCACAGATGGGCTTGGTTTTTACCTCATTAGATGCTCTTTGAGCTAGCATCACTTCAAAAACATACATGTCTTATTTTTAGAGGCTATGTCTATTGTTCCAAATCTGTGAGTTTCCATGCCTTTGGGGACTACTGGATGTCTTCCAATGAGGATGTCCATCCTGTTGGAAAGTTGGCACCTGTAAGGATTGGTGTGGTGTGCGTGAACTTGCTTTTCTAAGACTCTCTCTGCAGAAATCTTTGCTCACATGTCTCTTTCCCTGCATGTTTTTGTGTTCTTTGTCTCAACAGATGGGAACTGCTCAAAACAACAGTGACGTCAAAAAACTCCATGCAATGGAGCTTGACCTGTGTAACAAGGACATGATGGCAGACACATTTGATCACAGCATTATTTCTGTTGGACAAGAGGAAGGAGCGGGCAATTTCCAACGTTCTTTTCCAACACGAGAGTCCCTCCGATCCCCTCGGGGCTCTGTTGTGAGTTTCCATAATATCCAGTACTGCGTTAAGCAGTCCAGTGGATTCCTATGTAAGCGGAAAACTGTGGAAAAGAAGATCCTTCATAATGTTTAGTAAGTTCTTAAATAAAATACCAGAGGGTAGGAATTAATCTGCTGCTGTGAATCAGTGACCTCAGTGTCACCTTCCAGATCCAGCTGTGCTGGTAAAGAAATGACTACCCTCCTGCCAGTCTGCAGTTCCTGTGAGCACTTTCTAATATGATTTTAGGCAAAATAGCTGCGATATAGCTGGAGCGGTTTCAATTATTGATCTGAGCAAATTAGGACCAAACTTGTGTGAACTCTTCTGCCAGAAGATCTGAGGGTTCCCTTAACTATGGTTCAAGCTGCAGTCGGAGGAAATGAGCAGCAGAGAGTTGTTTCTTCTTTTCAAGACCCAGCTCAGCAGGGAAGACAATTTCTGTCTTTTGTAGATTGCTTTTTATGTCCAGCTCTGGTTCTGTTCTGACTGGCAGTCTGGGACAAGAAAGGAAAAATGCTTACTGATTTCAGATTTAAGAAGTTTTTAATAATCTCTAAGTTTTCCTTTCAACAGCATTTTGTTCACACCTTACCTCTACTATGAGCTGCATGTGAACAGTCTTCCATTTGGAAATAACTCTTTCCTTCTTCCAGTGGCATTATGAAGCCAGGCTTGAATGCTATCCTGGGGCCAACAGGGAGTGGTAAATCTTCGTGAGTATTTTCTTCTGTTCCTTCAAATGGACAGTCAGCTGTTCAAAGAGGATTTGGGGTTCTGAGGGTTGGGGGAAATGTGAGGGATCTGCAGGCTCAGATCTTTGCATGCCTGTGAGAAATTTGGTGATGCCGTTGACCTCATGTCCCTCCATTGGCCTTGCTGGAGTTCTTGCCCTGCAGCGGTGTCACACCCCTCATCTGTTCCAATTGGTGGTCCATATCACTGCAGTCACCTTTCGTGGTGGCCCGAGTTAAGATACCAGGCTCAACTGGGGTGACTGGAGCTTAGTTGTAGGCTCTGTCCTAGACCTGTAATGGAGTCGGGAGGGGGTATAAGCTCCCTCGGGGCAGGAGAGATACCATCCCCTGTGAAGTCACTGCAGTAAGACTTCCTTGAAGATGTGAGGCCAAAGCCCTCTCTGACAACTGACAGAAATATGGTGTAATGTCAGTCTGTAGGATGCTCTGGATCCTCACCCCAACTTGGCTGTGGCCTGGTGGTGGGGGTGCCCATGTGCTTGGGTTCTTTGGATGAAAGCACGGAGAAATATCATGCAGGCTATCTCCAGCCAGTGCTGATGCTGTTTTCTCTCCTGTATAACCATGGTAAGAGAGCTTTTTGTAACTCTCTGCCTTTGAGAATGTCAGAGACTGGCAAATACAGCGAGGGTCCACACAGGTGTGTCTTTGTGATGACCCTTGATCTTCCTCTCTGAGGAGACTGCTGGCTAATCAGGATGTTTTCAAGAGCAGCACTTCATCAGGGCAGTGTTTACTTAGCTAGCAGGCAGGCTGGCCTCTGCATTGGCAGTAAGGAGAATCCAGTGATATGTTAAAACAAAATGACTTTATAGAATTAATCCTAACTCTAGTCTTGTTTATACCCATTTGGATTAATTTCCTTGAGATCAAAGTTCTGGCTGGAGAGCAGACTGCAGCTACTCTACAGGGTGCTTTTGTCTCTGTGCATTTGAGGTTAGCTGTTAATACAGAGACTTGAGTTTATGTCTGTAGGGGGTTGTCTGCTGTGAATTGTGAGGGCCTGTGTAGACCTTGTGCTGGAAAATCCCATATCTACACCAGGCTTTCTGTACAAAGAGCTAAAGCCCCCAGAGCAGAGGAAGCCCCTTTCTGTGGCCTTTGGTTTGCAGCATGTCGTGAGCAGGCTGTAAGTGCAGTCCTGACTGGTAGTACTTATCCAGTCAAAGGTAAAAGCAGCTGTTACAGCAAAACCTAATGCCTGGTGTTTGTCTGAAGTCTCCTAGATGTGCTGGCTGCCAGAAAGGACCCAGCAGGCCTGTCTGGAGAAGTGCTTATAGATGGCATCCCACAACCTCCAAATTTCAAGTGCATCTCGGGATACGTTGTGCAGGTGAGTAACTCCCTTCAGTGGAGCCCTTGGGAGGGAAGACTGCATAAGATGACCAAAGCATGAACTACTAGATTAGGTAATTTTCAATGATCCCTACAGAGTCTAATTTGATAACTCAGATGTTACAGTATTTAGTATTTTTCTGACAAATCTTGTGACAAGAGGATCAAATCGTTACTCCAACCAAGTCGAGCACAGAGGTGTTTGTCTTCCCAAAGCCACATGGATGCCCAAACCACTGAGCTACTGTGGCTTGTTCCTTGGTCTCTGCCCTGAAGTACTATCAAGGGTTTAAAAAAAATAAAAAGGTGAGGAAAAAACCCACAACACCCCAAGTCTCTTGTTGTAAAACTCAGAAGCAGTTCTAGCTGGCAGAAGTACCTTCAAGCTATCAGGCAATAATTCTAGGAAGTAAATAGATCCCTGCTGTTCTTCCTCTGATTCTGGCTGGCTGGGGCAGAGCTTCGTTGCACTTGGAGACAGGAAAAGACGGCTGAATCTGCGGAAGTGGGTGGAGGCCTGGACCAATAAGAGACCCTCAAAGCCCTGGGGGAGCTGAGGAGAAGGGGATTCTTGGCAGCCATAAGAGCAGCCAAATCTGGAAACCATCCAGGCTTCTGACTGCAGGCAGATGTGAAATAGGCAGCTTTCCTGAAAGCTGCCAGCTGGGGGGCTCTGGGAGGATGCATGTGATGAGTCTGATGCTG
This sequence comes from Pandion haliaetus, assembly GCA_013401275.1. Classification (NCBI taxonomy): domain Eukaryota; kingdom Metazoa; phylum Chordata; class Aves; order Accipitriformes; family Pandionidae; genus Pandion; species Pandion haliaetus. Next base: position 171,979 of record VYZV01020519.1, on the reverse strand, counting down.
TCTTGATCCTGTAGGTCAAAGATCCCCAAATCCTCAGTGTTTCAGGAATGGCCAGGAAGTTTCTTGCAAGTGGTCCCAGTTTGAGGCATTTGTCTTTCAAATGCCCAAAGCAACCAAACTTAACCTTAAAATGATAGGCAACTAGGTGAGACATTAAATGGTCTCTCTCCCCTCCCACCCCTATGTAGTACTCCCTAGATCCATAAAGATGGCCCAAAGACTATAAACAACACTTAAGGCCTAAATACATAAATACATACATACTTACAGGGTCAGTTTTATGCAGATGAGCATATAGACATGCTAAATCATGTGTTATCCCTATAAAACTGCTGGTGATCTCTCCACTCATGCCTTCAAGTGAGGGTGTCATGCCACAGTTTGTTACATTTGGTATTAAGGTAGCTTAAATTCGGTTTAGTTTCCAATGTGTTGACTCAACAGTTGTATTGGTGGATCTGGGGATGGGGAATGGGAGGCTAGGGTGAGAGTTTGAGGGTGTGTGGGGAAGGAGGTGATAGTAGGAAATTCCTAAACCAGCTTTGGCAGCAAAGCCAGTTTATCATAACACTACACCCTGAGTAATCTGTCACATACTTCTAGCACAGCAGCATGTTCAGTCTTCCTCTTAACTCCAGTGCCAAACATGGTTGGCTGGCACATCCTTTGTGCTGCTGATCAACTACATCTGATGTGGAAGGAGTCCCAGAGCAGGCAAGAACCTGCTGCCCTGCAGCTTAAGGGCTGTGTCTTCCAAAAGGGCACCAGATTTGAAAGGTGCCTGATTAACAGGCATGTTTCTCAGCAGCTGCCCAGTGTTGCAGCCCTTCTGCTGTCATATGGTGGGATGCAGAATTGGCTCGAATGTCAAAGCATGGGTGATGGAGAGGCATGGAGCTCTGGATGGACCTGACGTCAACTCTGTTTGGCTTGTGGTTGTTGCAGGTCAGTGTAGGCTGCCCAGATATTTGTCAACTGGATAGATTTCATTCTTACTCAAAATGCATATGACTGTTGAAGCTTTTCTAAAGGTGTAGCCCTGAGTGTCTCTACCTTGAACACTGAGCACTAGCAATGTCCTTTGGCTTCAGCTGGACTGACAGAAGTTTAACTCTTTACAAAACCAGCTGCCAGCTCTCCTGCTCTGCCTCCCTTTGCTGGTAAGGAAAATGCATGTGCAGTACAAAATGGTACTGTCTGCACTTGAACTCCTGAGCCTGAAAGCAGGCCGAGGTGGTGCTTGGTGTAAGCTGGGAGCCTGCAGAGCTGCATTCTCCCCTTGACTGCACTTGAGTGACTTTGAATTTTGTGTCATGTAAGTTTTGAAGCAGGCATTGTCCCTCAGTCCAGTTTCCACTGTGGTCCACAAACACCTTATCCAGCAACTGCCACTACAGGGACTCTGGTGCCCAGTCAGGTAGCTGAGAAGGAGGCTTGCCAACTGTCTGTCTGTACTGTTTTCAGGATGATGTTGTCATGGGCACAATGACGGTGAGGGAGAACCTCCACTTCTCTGCTGCCCTGCGACTCCCCAGCTCCATCAGTGTTAAAGAGAAGGAAGAGCGAGTCACCCAGATAATCAGCGAGCTGGGATTAAGCAAAGTGGCTGATGCTAAGGTGAGCAGTGAGAATACCTTTCTCGGAAATCATACTACCACTGGAAACTGAACTACTTGACTGGGCACTATGCCGTATGTAGTGCAGCTACACTAAGCTAAGCAGGAACCTGACTAAACTGTACTGCACACAAGAAATCAGTCTCCAGCTCAGGAGGTAGCTTGGAAAGAGGTATGTGTATTTGCTACTAAAAGGGGAAGATTTTGGACCATGTCCAGCATGTTGTATAAGTTCGGAGGGGAAAAAGTCACCTAGTCATTGCACCTTGGAAAGCTGCTCAGTCATTTCCTGGCTTTGTGGGACAAGACAGGGAAATTGTTTTTACAGTGCTGAAAGCTGTAAGGTGTAAGCATCAAAGCTGGGCTATGATGAAGTTCTGTGCAGACCTTCTTCCTCCCAGCAGCATTTTTACTCTTTAATTACTTTTAGTTTACTTACCCCACTCTTACTTGAGCAGCAGGCGAACTACCAACAGAAGGCATCCCTGAACACCAGTGCCGCCTCTGACTGCTGTGGCCTCATTCCAGCTTTTCCTTGTCAGTGTCATCCTTTTTCTCTGAAGTCATAAGGTGCCTGGTACCTCTGAAAATCAGGCTCTGCTTACAGCTACACAGTCCCTCACACTGAGTCAGACCCATCATCTGCTGCTGGCCCTAGAGTTCACTAATGGGACTCTGAAAATGAAAAGGGCTGCTGGGTGTCGAAAGCCCTGACCTCCAGAGCATGCACTGACTAGGTCTTGTTGCAAGTACCTGATTTCTTCTGCTTGTAGGTAGGAACCGAATTGATCCGAGGAGTGTCTGGAGGGGAACGGAAGAGAACCAACATTGGGATGGAGCTCATCACAGAGCCACCAGTCCTTTTTCTGGATGAGCCAACAACTGGCCTTGACGCGAGCACAGCCAATGCAGTCCTCATCCTCTTGAAGAAGTAAGAGTCAGTTCTTCAGGGCTTTGCTGCAATTTTGTTGTCAGCTCATTAGTAAAAAAAGGGATGCTGTTATGACTGAGTAGCTACAGTGCTCTTTTTTTTTAACAAAAAAAAAAAAGCTAGACAAATAGACTCAGAAGTGATAGTAAATTATTTATTTGGGTCTTGTCCAAAGCCTTTTGAAGTTAATGGGAATCTTTCCACAGCAAGGATTGGATTGGAGCCCAAAAAGCAGATGTAGCTTGGACAGCTTCCCTTTGCCACAGAGAGGGGTGGACTGGGAGGTCAGGCCTTGTAATCATAATTTCTTGGCCTTCCAGCTGAGTCTATTACAAAGTCTCTTCCTCCACTCTGGCAACAGCCTTGAACTCAGATCAGGCTTCACCTGCAGATTTACCCTCAGTGTTTACACTCAGCATTTACCTCCATCTCCTGTGTTTTGGAGATGAACTGTCTTCTGGTACAAAGAGGACCAAACAAGGCTTATTTAATGAGAACGAGTTCCTAACCCTCCTCCTGGGTTTGTAGCATGTTATCTGGTTTTGCTTGCGGGGACATTTTCCTCTGCTGTTTGTGGATAGAGGGTCTTTGATTGGCAAGGATACTTGTTGGGCATCAGTGCTAAAGCAGTTGAAAGAGGGTCTGACAAACCTGAAGGAAAACTAGTTTTGACTTTCCTAGAGAGTAAATCTTCAGCAGAAGAGCTAAGAGAAATCTCAGCTGCCCAGACTTCCACAGCCTGCTATATAAAGCCTGGTACTGCCATTGAGTGCAGTAGGACTGTTCCAGTTAGTCAAGTTGAAGCCTGGTATAGAAAATATGTAAGGAGGGTTTATACACAGCCATGGCCTCAACCTTTGCTAGCTACAGACAACATCATACTTTGTCTACCTGGACTGCAGCGGCGGTCTTTTGTAATGATTGGTGCTGTCTTGAAGGTCTTGCAGGCAGTATCTGACACAGTGACAGAGAAGGGGGAACTACAGCTTTCCCAGGTCAAGACCATGAGAAGCTGACAAGTCTTTGTCTTGGATTTGGGTACTTATTTTTCGCTTGGGTTAACATGACCTTTCTGAAATGCAAAGTGTGGTGTATTTGAGAGACGTTTTGTTTCTATTTCAGGCTCTCAAGAAGAGGGCGAACCATCATATTTTCCATCCATCAGCCCCGCTATTCCATATTCAAGCTGTTTGACAGCCTGACATTACTAGCTTTGGGAAAGGTGCTGTACCATGGTCCTGCGAAGCAGGCCCTGGAGTACTTTAGTTCTATTGGTAAGTCTTCTGTGCCAAGAGCAAAGGCAACTGGCTAATGAGTTTAATCTGTAGGTAGATTCTTACCCTAGCACTGGATAATGGTCCTGTGCTGTTTTATCACTAGGATACTAGAGGTTGCACACATACAGTCTGAACAGTGTTATGTTAGAACAGGAAAAAAACAAAATGATAAAAATGAAATTTTTTAGACAACACAGAGCATGGCTCTCTCCTGCCTTTGTTTTGCCTTGCATCGGGACGAAACCCCAGAATCGCTTGGAATTTAGAAGTATGATGCACAACAGGCAAGATGAGGCTTGTAGTTCTACCAGGCCAAGGTGGCAGACCCAGTGGGTTTTGAACCACAGCCTGCAGATTGTCAGCAATCTGTAGGGGCTGATCTAAGAATCTACTCTAGTCTCAATGCAGGCAGGCGACCGAGGACAAAATCATGGTGTGTCTTAAGATGCGTTAATAATTGCACTGTTGGGTGGCTGCCACCTCTCCAAATAAGCAGGGCAAGGGTTTCTGACTATAATGGACAGAGAATGTGGAGTGAATTTCCAATCTAGTCTAGATGCAGCCGTGGACACATTGGATTGTAAGCTCCCCCTGGCTTTAAGGGAGATGCTTTAACCAATCTCACTACATCTACTCCTTCTCTAAGTATCCCACCTCACTTCCTTTCTCACAGGAATGCTATAGAATAAGCATACTTTTTTTTTTTTNTTTTTTTTTTCTTACGCTTATTTTTTTTTTTTTTTTTTTTTTTTCCCTTTCCTCCTCATCCCATAGCTAGAACCATATTATAAGAAACCACTCTTGGACAGCCCTTCCTCTTCCTTGTGACCAAGGAAACACAAGAAAGAGTTGAGCTTCTAGAACAAGCATCTGAGGCTGTAGAGCAGACATCCAGCAACATCTACTGAGGAACTATGTGTCTTTCAGAGTGGGATGTGGTTGAACAGCACTGGGAAGGAGGCAAGGGTTGTCCATGCTGAGCTGTGTAGAAGCAATTTACAGATTTCTCCTCACCTGAAATCAGTGGAGAATAAGCAACTTTGAAGCTCTGTATAGATACCTCAGATTCACCGTCTCCTAAATCCTGTCCATTTTACTGCTGAAAACTAATGCTCATGGAAAGCAGTGAAGTTTTCTTTTAATAGGGTTGTGGAAGAGTGTTATAGTATTAGACCTGACCTTCCAAGCTGTGCTCTGTGCAGTACAAACATGTTGCATGTGTGTTTTGTTTTGGTTTTTTTTTTAAGGATATGAATGTGAACCATTCAACAATCCAGCTGACTTCTTCCTTGATATCATAAATGGTGATTCAACTGCTGTGGCAGCAAGCAAGGAAGATCACAGACCTGTGGACACAGGAAAAGGTAAATTGTGAAGGAGAAATCCACTGTTGGCTGATGTAGAAGGGAAGTTGTGGTGATGGCAAGCTTTTATTCTCTGGGTTTCCTCCAGTCTAAGAGCACTTCATTATCTTTTTATTTTTCCTACTAATAGATATGCTTTGCTTTGGGCTTCTTTAAAGAGCTCAGAAAACTTTTAAAAGGGATTTTTTTTTCTTCTTTCAGTAGTATAGGAGCACAGTGATAGATATCAGTAATTTACAAAATGTGTGTGGGAAAGGCTGAAAAACTAGAATTGCTTAGTCTCAAGAGACAGCTGACAGAAGGCAGAAGTTTTCAGTCACATAAGAGGCTGCTGCAGAGAAGACAGGGTAGATGGGCTAAGGACTAATGGGTTTACAGGGCAGTGAAAAAGATTGGAACTAGAATAGAGAACAAACTCCCTAACAATGTAGTGAGTGAGATGCTGGGAAATATTTGTTCGGGGATGTGGTAGCATATCCATGACTGAAGGATTATAAGGGAACAGTTTTTGTAATGGTGCTTTTTGGAGATGGGGAATAGATCAGAGTAAATACTGATTTCCCAAAAATTCAGTGAAACAAAGGTTTTCTGGTGCCTCATTCTAAGAATATGGCCTTTTTTATGCCACAAAGAACAGGCAGATTAGCTAGGTTCGATTAAAACTGTAGGGAAATCCTCTCACTCAAGCTAGCCTCTTAAGCTCAGAGCTAAGGCTTGAACAATTCAAATTCTCTTGGGCATTCCTTCTTTTTTTATTCACCCTCCAAAGTGGCTGAGCATGTTGATGGGCCATGTCTGAAGGTAGGGTTCATGGGGAATCACAAGCCATATCTTGTCTTTCTCACTCAGAGGTAAGCAATGAAAATGGAGTGGCAGAAGATAATGTGGACAGCAGTGTGGTAGATGTGCTGCACCAGAAATATCTCAACTCCAGCCTGTATCAGAGCACAAAGGAAGCACTGGGGAAAGTGGAGCTTGGACCAGGCAGCAAGCAGAGAGTATCCAAGCAGGGGCATGAGATTACCTATGCAAATGGATTCCTTACCCAGCTGTACTGGGTGTCCAAGCGTTCCCTGAAAAACCTCATCAGGAACCCACAGGCCTCTGTTGCACAAGTAGGTAACAATTGCTAAAAGTCTCAGACTCCCTCTGCTCTCAGTTGTGCATTCTGCAGTTGGTAGGACAGACTTTTGTTTTCAAAGGCAGCTAGGGAAATAGGAAAGTCCTGTGCCGCTGCTACTTAAGTGGACTGAGATGCCCAGCTACCTTTGTTGCTTTTGAAAAAAATCTCCATTTCAGTATAGCATGAGGACTACTGCACTGAAGATTGGGGAGTGGGGGGAAATGCTCTGTTCTCTGGTTCACATGCGGAGTTTCTAGGGTGATGTTAATTTTGTGCCTCACTTGAAATTTTAAGCTGGGTTATCCTTTAAGTGTGCTTCTACTAACCCTTCCCAGCCAAAGAAGATCAGAGGAAGGAGAAAAGTGAAGAGGATAAACTTGGAAAATTTGCCATAAGGCTTTTAATTGTGTGTGTCATAGGTATACATTGACTAACAACAGCGAAGTTTTAGGCAGGTGTGAATCTTAAACCCTGCATATGCTTTAATAAGTTTGTTCCTATATACTTATCTGAAAGACTCCCTTTTCCCTTTCTTCTTTCCACTTCTAGATTGCAGTGACCATAATTCTAGCCTTGGTTGTGGGTGCTATCTTTTTCGGCGTAAAACTGGATCGAAGTGGCATTCAGAATCGGTTAGTTGGAAAGCCATAGCTTTGCTCATTTTTCTATCTGTAGCAGACAGGTTTCAGCGACAGGGAAGGCCTTGGGATCCACCTGGACCACAAAGGAGGGGTGGGTTCACAAGCCTCAATGCACTGCAGCGTGATATTGCCAGAGGTCCTAAAGAGACTGCAGTTCTGTTGGGCTTGCACATATGTACAAAGGAGATGTGAAAGGGAAGATAAAGGAATAAACCTGGTTTTACAGCTAAGATCTACAGCAGCACAATTAAATACCTCCATTCTGTGGACAGAGACAGAAAAGCACTGACTTGATGGCATGATGATATCTGAGCCTGCCAGTGTTAATCTAGGCTGTTTCCTCACTTTTTGACTGTTCTGTTTTGCCTTCTAGGGCTGGATCCTTGTTTTTTGTCACCACAAACCAGTGTTTTTCCAGTGTCTCTGCAATCGAGCTGTTCATCAGAGACAAGAAACTATTTGTGTAAGTAGTGAGGCACTTAGACTGTCTCATACCCTGCATTGAGGCAGGGGAGTATCTTACAGGCTAAACAATAAAATGCCTTTACTTGCTGTGCCACAGTTTATTGAGAAGTGCTTTTCCTACCCACTTTTGGTAACAGCTGTTTTTGAAGTTGCATATGAATCCTGCAGACTGTGAACCCTGCCTGCCCTCTTGCTGACAGGGTTGAAACACTGTCTTGCAGTGGTCCTAAAGTGGTAAGACTATGCAAAGATGAAGGGAGAGTTCTTAGAAAAGCTTCGCAAGGGATGCGCAGATGAAGATGGCTGCTGGCTGGCTTACAAGAGCTCCCTAATAATCAAGCACATCTCTCTGTCTATATATATATGTATATGTGTTTGTATACGTATGTGAAATCGTGTATATATAATATACATGTATATATACATGTATGTTGAAAATGTAGTTAGGAATAGCCTTCAGCTCATGGGATGAAAGGGCAAGAGACAGATCCTATGCAGTAAAGAGGAAATTGGAGATTTTTGCCTGGAATGCGCACGTCCACCCACAGCTTGCTCACAGCAGCTTAGTATTTCCCCTAACAGCTGCTCAGGAGTGAATCTCACCCACACTGACATTTCTTGCCAGTCTGCCCTGCTTACCAGCTTAGCTTACCAGCTGTGTCAATTGGGATTTTGGCACCTCACCAATTAAAGCATCTTTTCACGAGCTCCATTAAGCAGCAAAATAATCATAATGACATTTAAATGCCCTGTGAACTAGAGGAGAGTTGATGTCCTAAAGGTGTTTTCCCATTGTTGGGTATCATTCCTTCTGTCCTGGAAGCAGCTGTATGAATTAGCTGTGGATGAAGTGTTCCTGTTAACAGCAGTCTAACACTTTCACATGCTCTTGTGTTAAGGATCATTCTCTTAGAAAAGAGATTTAGGAGCTTTTTTCTAATATGTTACTTAGCAGTCACATAGCCTTTCATTCACTTTCCTTGGAGGGCTCTCAGTATGACTGCAGGGCCTGTGAGATAGATCAGCCCGTGCTTTACAGAATGGGAAGTGACAAATAAGCACAGAAACAATAAGCAACTTGCATATAGAGGAGGAGTCAGTGGTAGAGAGAACAGAAACCAAATCAGGATAAATCAGACACGCATGCTGAGCCTGCTTCCTAGATAACCTCTAAACCTGTACAACTCCCCTCCTTCCTGTCCTCGCAGCCATCAGTACACCAGTGGATATTACCGTGTGTCTGCCTACTTCCTGGCCTTGATGATAGGAGATCTGCTGCCCATGAGAACTGCTCCAGCCATGATATTCTCATGCATCAGTTACTGGATGATTGGTAAAGAATTGATGCTTTCGTTGAACCTGTCATCTTCCAACACATTTGGTTTCTGACTTAGCCAGAGTTTAATTCCTGTATCTGTAACACAAAACTAGTTGAACCTGCAGCTGATTTAAGAGCTTGGCATCATAACTTCGGAGGACTCTGGGGCAGGGGCAGAGACACCAGCAATCTAAGACAGGGACCTGCTTGACCACGTCTTTCAGTAATGCTCTTTGGGCCTTTGGAGCATGCATAGTTCCTGCCAACTCCAGACTTGGTCGTTCTTCCTGCTTTCCCTGTCTTGTATAGGAGTCCAAGGGTACCTCTCTGGGATTCATAATGCAGTTGTTTACTGGACTCTTTCCTTTCTGTGTTTTGACAGGATACCAAGCTGTTGCAGGCCGGTTCTTCTTCTTCATGCTGACATTGGTACTGGTGTCCTATACTGCCACAGCCATGTCTCTGGCTATCAGTGCTGGGATGGATGTGGTGGCTGTGGCCAATCTGCTCATCACTATTTGTTTTGTTCTGATGCTTGTAAGTATGTAAGGGTGTGTGTGCTCTTTTAGTGGAGCTGAGGAAGCAGCTGAGACAGGCTGAGAGGTCTGGGTTGAGCCAGCCCTAAGCAGGCTGAGAATCCACAGTCCAGTAGCACATCAGCCCCACGCCTGTGATTTTATTGTCACTGTAGTCAAAGATATACTTCTGCCAGCTTGTAATCTAAGGGTCAAATCATTGCTCAGTTGCAATTCAGTAGGTGTGATGCCACCAGAGCTTTGAAAGTGTGTGTCCCAATTGCAGTATTAGAAATCTAAGTGATCAACTAGATCATTTAAAAGGAAAAAGTCTTGAAATGAGCTTTAGATCGATTGATTTTATTGCATTAATTTTCGTTGCCCAGTGGGATTAGCAGTATACTCTCTATTTTAATTCAGTATTGCCCATGGGTTCCAGAAATTACTTCAGTAATCTTCTTCAAGGACTCCTAAGGAAGAGAACAAGTGAGAGAGAAAGGAATTTTGACTACCCATAGATGAGGGATGTGAATTCTTTTTCAAAGAGATAATGTTAGTGGTGAAACTTCTTGACTGTGAGGCCTATCAAGTTACCTTAGAATAAAAAGTACCTCCTGTCAGGTGGTTCCTGGTAGCTGTCTGTGTACATATTCTAAGCCCACAGCTCATCACTTATTCTTCAATTTGCAACTTAACCTGCTTTTGCAGTAAGTTAAGTGATAGTTTATCGCTTCAAATGCTTGCTGTGCATACATAGTGAAGGGCAGGTGATGAACATTGAGTTAAGTCACAGTATATAAGGAATGGCATGCACATCCTGAAAGACAGCAGGGTAAGCACAGAAACAGTTGTGATGAAGCACAGCCTGAAGCATCATGTTTAGCTATGAAGTCCAATTGTGCTAAGAAGTAAAAGAGCAAACCTTGTTCCAGGCAGGAGAGAGCACAGATAAAAGATGTAGGTCGAGGAGAAAGCTGAAACAGTAAGAGCCCTTAAGGCTTCCCATGGTTTCCTTCTTGTTTCTCCACTTCCTCATCTCCCAGTCATCTTTCTTTAGCCTCTGGCTAGCTCTACCATAGGACACACACTCCTCAAGAGTAAGAAGTTGTTAGCATGCATGCTTCTTAGCTCACATGTGGATGTAGAAAACCTTTCTGACCTCTTTGCAAGCAGTTCAGCTGGAGTACTTGGGTGTGCTGTTGGGCCAGCTGGCTGGGACTGCTGCAAGGTTTGAACCTCATGCCTGTAGGCCCAGGGGTAACAGCAGTAGGAGGTCCATCTATCCCAGTGCACCTCTGCTGGGCAACTGCAATACCTGTGCAGGAATGGCATTGTTTGCAGTAAAGAGGGTTTGTGACTCATTAGTCTCTTCTGTTCTATTTCAGATCTTTTCAGGCCTCTTAGTAAACCTCCCTTCTGTAATGGGCTGGCTGAACTGGCTCAAGTACTTCAGCATCCCCCGATACGGCCTCACTGTGAGTAGAAAGTATCATCGGTCTCCTGTGAATAATGTAGCCACACTGCTGCTTCCTGGAGAGGTTCTGAGGATAAATTTAAGTTCTCTTAAAAGTCAGATTTATTTCCTTTCCTTGTATGAACATGGGAAAAGAAGAACAAACCAGCCAGCTCCAAAAAGGATGCCAAAGTTAATCTCTGTGTAAGAGGTGAAAGTCTCAGAGACTGAACAAATCCTTTGTGCCACAAAATTAGTGCTGCCTGGACAGCAGCAGAGTGAGCCATCCAGTGAGGCACTAATTCCTAGCCTGAATAGTGTTATCTATGGTTTAGAATAAAGTCAAATGTTGTATGGCCTCTCCAGAGACTGCTGTTTGGGTGGCCAGTCTGCTGTTAATGACTCTCCAACTGGTTAAAGGATTTACCATCATCCTGAGCTTCTCAGTCTTCAGTGTGGCTTCCTCTGAAGTGAAATATGACTTACTGCCATTTCTGAATAAGGAGCTGGGGTACCAGAAAGCTAAGGGTGCAGCTGCTTGAAACACAGTAACTAGGCATAGCAGGCCACCCACTGGTCACAGGCAGGAGTTGTGCTTCCATTTCCTGTCTTCATTCTGGCTAAGCCTATTTGGGTTGAATAGTTTTCTACCTTCGAGTAAAAATGAGTGAAATGAATGCCAGAGCTGATGCAGGGTCGTGTGGGCAGGACCATGTTGACCACCAGTGGAAGAGACAGGTAGGATCAGGGACGGGGGGAGATGTGTGAGACTTCCTCTGTTTGGGTATCACCGAGATATTTTATCAGTGTTGCTGAACATGGAAGCGTCCCCTGAGACTGGAGTTAGCCCAGGATGCCAGTGCAAGGGAATCCTTCCTCTCTTGCCTTGGCTGACTTTCCCATCTGCTTCAGTGCTGGTGCTGGGGTGTCTGCATGCAGCCACACGGTTTTCTGGGTCAGTAGATTGACCCAGATGGAAATAGATGAACAGGAACTTGTAGCTGGCAAGACAGAAACCCATGGCTAAATCACTGAAACGTAACTTTGAAGCCAAAGGCTCAGACGCCAAACCATTCTGCATGTAGAACTCGGAGCAGTTCCTTGGAAAGGCAGTGATTAAGAGCTTCAAAATAAAAAGGATCATAAACATACAGTTACAAGAATGGTGTTACGTGTCGTTTCAGTTTTAGCACCCCAAATCACTAACTCTGTAAAAATCTGATGTCCGCCTCTTTCCCTAGGCTCTTCAAGTGAATGAGTTCAGAGATCTCTACTTCTGTGGTGAGAATACAAATGTTACAGCATCTGTGAGAGATGGAGACAGTTGTTCCCCTGATATTTCAGGAGAAATGTAAGTCTCTAACTCATGGTGGTTCTTGGGCCTGAATTGTGATGTCTTGCTTAGAGAGAAGTCTGACTGTTTCAGATTTTTATATTATTCACAGAATAACCACTCACAGGCCAGTCTCAATAATATGTCCCAAAATAATGTATTTTAGGATTACGTAGTAAAACTTCACAATTACCCAAGAACGAAGTAGGCATGAAACTTTAGTCCTAAAAATAGGCAGATGAGCTAAATTAAATTTTGCTTTTGATAACCTAGCCCTGGTGTATCAGTTTTCTTAAACCCAGGGCCATTTAGCAATGGAAATGAAATGTGTGGACAGCTACAAAGTTGTTGGTTAGCAGTAGACCTGCGATCAGAAACATGCCTGCCCCTCAGAATTTGTTTGTAAATATTAACCTCCCTGCAGAGATAGCAGAGAGCCAAGGCATCTATCTCCCAGTACTCCTGCCCCATTTGAAATACCCTTGACTATCGATACCTTAAGCTGTAGCAATGCAAGTATTTCACGACACATGCTAGAGGGCTGGCAAACTGAGGTTATTGCAGGGAACAGTGCTAGAGCACTGTTTCCACAGCTTTTGGATCCCAAACCCCTGCTATGGACTTCCAATGATTGCTGTGTGAAAGTAATGCTTTTGTATTTATCACAGTTTAATGTGGTTCTGAGGTTTACTCATAAATTGCCAGCTATCTATAAACAACACTTAGGATACTATTGAAAAAGGATGAGAACCAGAGATCTAGATTTGTCCCTTAACCTCTTTTTAGTTATAGGTTATGAAGTTACTCTTATTTCTGTCACCTGTTTTGCAGAGTTGAGGGTTGAAGAATCTTTGTGGAACAGGAATAAAAGTAACTACCTGAAGACTTGCACCACAAAGTAATACCAACTTCTTCCCCATGCTTTTCTGTAGGTGTTCTGGTGAAGCATACCTGTGCAGCCAAGGAATCGCACCTACCAACTGGGCAATGTGGGAAAACATAGTGGCTCTCTTCTGCATGACTGTTATCTTCCTTATCATTGCCTATGCAAAACTCCGGTTTATGAGAAAGTTCACATAGACTCCTGCCTTGCCTTGCTTCTGCAGCTTCTTCGGTCTTAAAACTGCAAAGCTTGTTAGAGCATACTGGAGATTGCCAAAAGATTTCAACTGACTTTACTGGACTTCAGATGGGAACCCTGTCCCCTTGTTTCTGGAGCATGCTCTCCACACGACTGTATGATTTTGTTTTTTAAGAAGAAATGCATTAATGTACATTGCATAAGTGTTTTTTTTATAAAAGAATATAATTCTCGTAATTCCTTAGATATATATCAAACTATATATTGTAAAGCATTATTCTTCTGTGGCCAACTTCTTACACAGGAAATGTTCAAAGGGAAACATTTTCCTTTGAATATGTGAGCTTCTCCATCACAAGTGGTGTAAGGTGATGATGGCATTTATGCATTAGTATGTTGCCCCTTGTTAGTGCCTGTCTCGTCTGAGGAGAGGAGGAGACCAGTCACAGTGTGTTGGAGATGCATTTGACTATGAAGTCAGTACAGGCAATGAATGCTCCTTGCCAAGCAAGAACAGTTATACTTCTAGTAACTTCTCAATGGGAGCTACTTGCAGAAACAACTTTTGCTTGATTAAAAACTGAACAGCAGTGGTGTAAGACCTCTCATCCAAGAATAGTGAGAAATATATACTGTTGTATGTAAAAAAACCCCCCACAACCCAAACCACACCCCCCCCCAAAAAAAACAACAGCAAAAAATAAGTTTACTACTTAAGAGGAGGGGAGGAAATTCCCTTTCTTTTTTCTTTTTCAATAAAAATTTGTATACTTAGCAATGGCAGATCTTTTTAACAGACTTAATGATTAGCTGCACCATCTATATACAGAGCTCCTTACCCTGTGGACTGAAAAACCCATGTATACGGTGCTGTGGCAACTACCAGACAGACTGTAGTACCAGACAGACTGTAGTGTGCCAGCGGTTGTCTCCTCACCACATCATTAGCAGAAACAGCAGAGCTGCTTTTAAGCTGCATCAAGACCCTCAGATCCAAGTGGACCAGCTAAGCCAAAGGGAACCATCCTCAAATGCAAGGATAGTTTGTGAAGGCTGGGCCAGCCGCAGCCTTGAGAGTGGCCTGCAGTCTGGAAGCGCTTCCAGTGCTCTTGCAATAAACGGTTCCGTCGTGGTGTTACAAGAGGGAAATAATCAAACTGACAGCGCAGCCACGACGGGCGCAAACCGTGCTCTTTCTGTGCTGCTTCGCTGCCTTCTACAGCTGGTAAAAAACCGAAACTCGTGCCACGTTTTACAACTCGGTATTTGTTTTTCTCCTCCAGCCGTGATGACGGCTGTTTGTTCTAGCTTGTTGCCGCAACTGTAGCTGTCCCCCACCAGGCACCTGATCCACGCGGTAGCCCCGGCGGGCAGCGAGCCGGAGCCGGCACGGCTGTAGCATCCTCGCCGGCCAGGGTCAGCGCTGACGGCCGCCGCTGCCTTCCCCTTCCGGCCCGCAGTCGCGCATGCGCCGCGCTGGCGAGGGGCGGGGCCGCGGCCTTGCGCGGCGCCGAAGGCGGAAGCGGGCGCGGCGGGAGGGGGTCTGTCGCCATGGCGACCGCGGCGGAGGGGCT
>VYZV01020519.1:71698-157196 GCA_013401275.1 Pandion haliaetus | reverse complement strand
CGCGGCTTCGCCTGTGCCGGCCGGCCGCTCCCCTGGAGCCCGTGGCTGCACCCCGCCAGGGGCTTACCGCTGTTTGCCTCTCGCCGCCCGCGGCGGCGCGGGAGCCGCGGGCCTCGGGGCAGCCTTTGCGTTCAAGGCGGCAAAAGCTGCCGGCAAAGGAAAGAGCGACTTGCCGGGTTGAGGAGGAGGTGCTGAACCGCTCCTGCGAAGAGCGGAACAAGGGCGGGTTGTGCTAGAAATGGATCTGGAGAGGAAAAGCGGCGATTATCGCTTTCCACTGATGGGGATCAGTCCTAGTCCCTTGCGAAACGGACTGGGGGATCTGTTCTGAGTCAGTGACTAGGAATAAACATTAGTAGCACTGCGCACAAAGTCGCTCAAAAGTTCTCCACACAGTCCTTTCCTGTCGTTTAAGCACAGGAGGGGGCTGATACTTGCAAGTGCGGTCAGGGCAGGTGCCTGTCTCTTAAACGCTCCCTAAAGTATTATTTTGAAATAATCTTGATGCTACTTCAAGGAAACTGCCTAGGTTTGTTACCCCTTAGTGTAAAGTGGACAACTTATGTGGAAAGTAAGTGTAGTCAATTCGAAGAGGAAAAAAAAAAGGGACCATTTAATCTTTATGGTGTATTTCTGTACCCGCTAACTTACTTTCCTCTCACCCTGTAATGTCTGTACCCTGATTAGAGGATCCTGCTGTTGAAACAGCAGAGGAAGCTAAGGAACCAGCAGAGGCAGACATCAATGAACTCTGTAAAGACATGTTCAACAAAATGGCCACTTACTTAACAGGTGAACTGACAGGTAAGGCACTGCAGTACTGACCTGCAAGTAAGTTTTTGTTTCTTTTCATTTTCTGTTAAAGAAATCTGTTGTGTAGTTTGTCTAAACTATACCTATTTCAATCATATCTAGCAAGACTGGCAGTTCAAGTCTGGCGTGTTGCTAGACTACTAACAACACTGAAATTAGTCATATTAATGAAGTCCCAGAATAGCAAAAATACTTTTCAAAAGAATTCAGTATGATATCAGCAACTTAAAAAATATTTTTAGTCATGCGGAAGCTTGTGCATAGTAAAACAAACAAACAAACAAAAGGGGTCTAAGTTAAGAAGGACTAGAAGAGAAGCACAACTAAGTGGAACATGTGCAGCTATTTTGTTTCTGAGTGAGAGTGAGGATCATACCCATGTTTTCCAACAGTCATGCTTTAGAATAAACTGCTGTGCAACGTTAACTGGAGCAAAGTAAACTGCTCAACAAGTTAGTGGATTCCATAGGCTCTAACTTTGAAAGCATTCCACAGCACTACTGACTTGAATGGACTTGAAGGGTATATGGTACAGATTACCAGTCTGCATTTGTGCTATCAGTTTTGTAAACATAAGCATTTAACTGATAGAATAAGAGTAGAAATGTGAGGAATTAGTCATTTTTTCTGAAAAAAGAAAAAAATTGCAAGTGAATAAGTATTCATCAGTTCAGTTGATTTTTAGAATTCACAACATGTCATCTCTCTTCTTGTAGACCATTATACTAATACCTCTATTACCATCTAAACTGTTCTTTGTTACATTTGGCTATTGGTTTGAAATCTCTTGTCCTCTTGAAGAGTCTGCACCCAATTCAAACTGCATCAGCTTTTAATTAAAATAAACTCTATTCTTTTTAAGCCACCAGTGAGGACTACAAACTCTTGGAAAACATGAATAAGCTGACTAGCTTGAAGTACCTAGAAATGAAAGATATTGCTATAAACATCAGTAGAAATCTGAAGGATTTAAATCAAAAATGTAAGTAAACCAAATAAGGTGGGGGTATAATGAACGGTACACTTGTTTGGGAAATGAAGCATCTAAGAGATAGTTCATACTCCATTAGGTGCTGAAGGAAAGAAAACTCACTGAAATAGACATGCTGCTATGCAATGCCCATCTTGTATATTTCTTTACAGCTATAGACTATGTAGACTAGCATAGGAGAAAACACATCTGAATTTATGTCCTGTTTTACTTCAGATTTTGGATCTGATAGGAAATAACGCTTCTTTTGATTCACGTTGTATTGTTACTTGTGTTGAGTCTAGCCAGTATTCTTAAACATTTCATACTTTCCTGGAACATGGATATCAGTATCGCCATTTGATTTTGGGACAGGGGAAGGAAGGAGCTTTTAAATTGTTCTGTCTGAAGAATGTAATGAGAAATTCTTGTGTTTCAAGTATGAACTGTTTCTTGGAAGTGAATTACTGAGAACTGACAGGTATGATTTTTCTGCTTTTTTTGAGATGCTGCTCTTCAGCCATATCTGGAACAAATCAACCTAATTGAGGAACAGGTTGCAGCTCTGGAGCAGGCAGCTTATAAATTGGATGCATATTCCAAAAAACTTGGTAACTATTGTCCTCTACTGTTACTACCTAGCAGCACAAGCCCTTGCAAGGGGATTTAAAAAGACAAAGTAAACTCCTCCTCCATTTAACAAATCTGAGCAGCAGAGTTGCCTATGCTGCTTTTGAGCAACGGACATTGTATGTGAAGTGGTAAGCGTTGGGAAAAGATTAGGACAAGTTATATGGAGGTGGACTAGTACAAGGTATTATTCAACTACAGCGTATTAGTGAGGCTTGATTTCTGTTTTACAATATGCACTGACCCAAATTTTAAAGACAGATGTTTAATCCTGGAAATAGAGGGATTCATAAAGTTTGCTTAGGCACCTGAGTCCCCTTGGCTTAAATTAATATTAGTGGCCTGACTTAAGCACCTAGTTCTTAAAAAAAGTTTATTGTACAATTATGTTTGCCTAAATGCTTTAATAAAAACTGACCCTGAGTGATACTGTAAATTAACTTGAATTTTAAGATGTATGGCAGCTTACAGGATTCAAAGCTTTTACATATCCCGTCCTAAAATACTGTTATTTTTCCTTCTGCAGAAGCCAAGTACAAAAAACTGGAGAAACGATGAAATTACAGCAGTCTTTAAGTTGGAGTTGGGCTATGAGTCAGACTGATTTCTGTTTAAGTTGCGCAACAGCAATTCTGTGTGTTGACAAGGATTTGGTTATAGCTAACATCAAGACTGGTAACTTTTTCTATCTATTGAATGCAGTAGGCTGTATTCAGGCTTAAGGCTGAATGGTATTTTCCTCTTCTCAAGCGGTTCTGTTGCCTCAGTTGTTCTGCAGTGAAAAGTAGAAGCCTGTCCCTAACCCGTATGTTGATATTGGCTGCCTGTGTGTTAGTCCTGTGTCCCACATGAAATATTCTGTCTAGGAAAAGCTCTCAATAACCTATAAAGACATTTTCCCTTAGTAGCAGCAGGACCTAAACTTCATTTTTTTTCCTTCATTGAGCTCTGCGTTGAGAAGATAACCAGGCCTTTGGAGTTATGAGCATGGTATTGAAAAAACTTCATTTTGGTATCCACTTTTATCTGTTTTAAATAGAGAGACTAATTATTATAAATTTACAATAAAACAACTTGCTGCTTTTGTCTCTCTGGAATCTCAAGTTCCTGTTGGAAAGATTATGTAAGTTGTCTTTATTTTTTCAAACGGTCTGTTAATAAAGACAAACTCCTTCCAGCTACTGGAGATCATAGAAGACAACATGTTTTAAACTCTGCGTCAAGTATTCCTGCAATTATATTCTTTGATTGTCTGGACCTCAGGTGAAATTGCAAGAAGTACTGCTTTATCACATGCTCAGTTAATTTAGCAGATCCTAGTAGTTTTTGAAGAGGCATGTCCAGCACAAAAAGCTTCTTCTGTACCAGATAACAGTGTTCCAAATTGCTAATTTAGCAGAGCCCTTCTTACTGAACAGGTACTCCAAGGTTTGTTTTTTTTTTTCATACCTATTGACCCTGACTAGTTCAAGCTGGCTTTTGAGTGAGTTGCAGTCAAGGATAGTAAAAGTGCTGATGTAGGAAAGAAGTAGTTCAAACTTCTTACAAGCTGTTCAGAAGAATGTCTAGTCAGGTGCCAATGTGGTAAAGATCATAATGCTGTCAGCCAGTGTACAGCCACTGTAAATAGTCAAGATGGACACTTTTCCCTAGTGCCATTTAAAAGCAGTGAAGCAGATGACCTTTGAGAGCCTTCATCATCACTTTAGAAATCCTGGGTTTAAAATTGAAAATACTATTCTATATGGCCTTGATGTAGGATTTGAGAGAGGGTTGAGTGCATTTGAAGAAGAAAGGCCTTTCTGGAATGGGCGTCTTTAAAGAACAGGGTTAAGTCTCCCAGAGGTATCCAGCCGTTTGCATCTTCATTGATTTTATCTGTAGTTAGCTCACTGATGACTCTTCTACCTGTGAAAGCAAATTAGACATTTTACTATTGTTATCAAAGCAACATCCTCCAACCCAATGGGAAGAGGTACCAACAGATGAGTTACCATTTCTGTGTTGGAGGACATTATACCAAGTAGAGCAGCAGCCTGTTTTAAAATCTGACAGATCATTATCATCTCAGGATTCATGGTGTGTGGATCTAGCCAGCCAGATCTAAAATCTTTGTGCCTAGAGACTGACATTTGAATGACAGCCTGAACAGTGGCCTGCTTGGTGATCTCTAATGGTGGAAAGTGGTACCACAAGGTGGTAGACAATCTAGAAGTCCTGTTTCTCCAGTGTTTCATGCATCTGTACATTATGCTAGAGCTAGGCATGGTTCAGCCAGACTCACCAGTGTTTTTGATAGTACCATTCTTTCTCTTTGCCATTGAGGAGAATCACAGATGTTTGGCTGCTGATGTAAAAGCTTGGGGGTGCTTCTTGGAGCTCCTCTGTTCCCTGGAAGAATGTGGATTTTCATCATAGCATATAGCACTTGCATGTGGCTCGGAGCTTAGTCCCTGATCCCCTGTAAGTCCTCTCCCGGGTCCCTACCCATCTCTAAGAACAGAAAAGTTACTGACTCATATCACATTGGAAATAGTTCTGGATAGGTAGACATCATCTAGAGCTGACCAGCCACTGAAATGCTTACTGGGACAGGTTGTTCCAGGATTGAAACAAGACCACTAATCTGGCCTAGTGATTGTTCTGATTCCCAGCTCTGTGCTAGAGGCACAGAGCAGGTGCTAGCACACAAAGGGATTGTTCTCCACTGCAGGGATGCCGCTGGCCCTGCACCCGGGCTAGGTGCAGAGGCCAAGATGAAGGGGTGACAAGAGTTCTATCCAAAGTAATTACAATGGAGAGCTGGCTATCTGCTGTCTAGAGAATTGTGATCATCTCCATGTGATATAATACCAAGCTGTAAGTGCCAGTGACTTGTCTTATTGCATGGCAGCAATGCCAATAAGTTCTGCTCGTGGCAGATGACCTGCAAATCAGGTATTGAACATAGAATGGAACATGGCTCAATCATGCTCCGTGCCCTAATGGCAGCACGCTGCCAATGTAGTTGCAAGTCCACTCCCTTTCTGAATGTGGACTGTATGCTCAGACCTTCAATGGGAGACAGACTCCACAGATCTAAGCTGCGTACAGAACTGAATGTATGGCAGCCCCGCTCTGGCTTAAGATGAGTCCCAGTGACCCTCCCTTTTCCTTAACATGTACTGTCTACATTCCAGCTGGGATGCCAAAACTCAGTTCCATAGTAAGAAGGATTCACTGTCACTGGGATCATAAGAGCAGCCTTGCTCTGTAAATTCCTGAAGTGACCAAGAAGAACAGCATGACACTCCTCTCTCTTGTGTGCTTACATCCTCTAGCACTAACTGCCTTGGACCCAATAGGGCACCTTTTCGTCTTGAGACCATGGGGAGGCACATAATAGTGAAGATGTTTCAGGGCTGCTAGTATTTCTTAAAAGAGGAGACAATTACATGCCTCACCCTTCTTAAGCATGGTTTAATGTACCAAGCTCATCCTGTGGCAGCAAGGCTTTCCTTCCATAATGTGTGCCTGGAGCATGCTAAGTTGCCAAAGGCAGCTATGGACGTGACAGCAGCCTGGTAGGAAGTTTTCCTAACGTGGGAGTTAGATACAAGGATTGTCGGAGGGTTTGGGCAGGAAGGGTTGCACTCAAGGATAGGCTATTGCTAGCTAAGCAAGAACACATTCTCAGGGGCATGAGGGCTAGAGTTTTTCCTCTGGTTAGCAGAGAACTGGAAATTTGTGAGTAAACAGGTTGTGACTGTACAAAAACCCACTCTGGAGTACACACATACTAGCTGTAAGCCCTAATCAGCACTTCTCAGGTCTTCCAAAGACATATCTGAAAGCAGAGGATGCTGTCAGTGTCATGACTAAAATTGGAATGGTGCTCTCTAAGACAGAATCCATGCAGCTGTTAACAGGTATTGCTCCTCACCCCTCAAGGCCAAGGGGATCAAGGGGACTGAGTGACAGTGGGTGGGTAAATATGGTCACATGAAAGTAAACCCGTTGTATTTTGTTTCCTCTGTATTTACGTCACCTGGAGAATGTTCAGTCTGCATGAAGCTTCCTGGCCTGCCCCATCCCACCTCTTCATAGTCAGAGGGCCGATGTCTGCTTTGTGTGTGTATAGCAAGGCAAAGAGCAGGCTCAAGAATAGGTTTAAATACACTCCTAGTTGGATCTGGTTTTGTAGAACTGCTGGCTTAGCCATGTCTTGTTTTAATCACAGGTGGATTTGATAGTTGTTCTGATGAAGGGATCCACTCACCACATGCAACCCAGCATGCTGTTGGAAGGTCTAGGAATCTGTGTGATTGGGGCATAGAAAATTTCAAAGAAAAATAATACAGCATTTTCTCTGCTCATTGTCTTTCCTTGACAGGATTGCAGGAGGGCCACGAGGGGGCGATGTGTCAGCAGAGAAAACTTCCAGAAGATAAAGCAGTGAAGGCAAAGTAAGGACCATATCTTGTTCCTGTTGAAAAAGTTGCTTTTCTACATATAGAAAATACAATCCTATTTTAAAACTACAAAGATGAAACCCGCCAGGAACTCTGAAGATTGAAATCCATCTAGCCGTGCATTGCCAGCAAGTGCTTAGTGTTTTCAGGTAAGAGGGCTAAGAACTAGCAAATGCCTTCACAAACTCTTGAGTTTCCCACCTCCGGGAAGCAGAAATGGGAAGAGGAGCTTGTCCCACAAGAGACTCTTTATTTGGAGGAAATTTTAGAGACTGACTACCTGGCTGGCTGGAGGATTGTGTGACAGTGGCATCCCAATTAGGCCAAGAGCTGACAGCTGTGTTCCCAGTTCTGTGTCTGAGTAACTATTCCCCTTTCTGCCTGAGGGCCCTCTGTGTAACTGGTAGAATCCAAATCATGGCAAGGATGGCAGGCCCTTGGAGAGTAGCACCACAGAAGAGATGTAGCTGGGTGTGTGTGAACAGAATTGTACTGGTGAAATGTATAGTCCAAAAGCAGAGGCACAATTTGGTTGCTGCTCAGACACCTCACCTGGATAGTCCATGAGAAGAAGTTCCAGAGGAGGTACAGAGATACAGGGGGAGACTAAATCTCTATCTCTTCTCTGCTGTAGCATTTCCTCATGGAAAATTGTCCTGGTTGTGGCTGGAATAGAGTTAATTTTCTTCCCAGTACATGTTATAGTGCTGTGTTTTGGATTTAGGATGAGAATAATGTTGATAATACACTGATGTTTTAATTGTTGCTAAGCAGTGTTTACACTAAGTCAAGGACTTTTCAGCTTCTCACCCCACACCACCAGTGAGTAGGCTGGGGGGCACAAGAAGCTGGGAGGAGACACAGCCAGGACAGCTGACCCAAACTGGCCAAAGGGATATTCCCATACCATATGACATCATACTCACTATATAAACTAGGGAGAAAGCTGGCTGGGGGCCGCTGCTCGGGAACTGGCTGGGCATCAGTCGGCAGGTGGCGAGGAATTGCATTGTGCATCACTTGTTTTGTATATTCTAGTATTATTATTGTTGTTATTGTTATTATTGTTTCTTTTTTTTTCTTTCCTTTTCTGTCCTATTAAACTGTCTTTAACTCAACCACGAATTTTACTTTTTTTTTCCCAGTTCTCTCCCCCATCCCACTGCAGTGGGGAGTGAGTGAGCAGCTGTGTGGTGCTTAGTTGCCAGTTGGGGTTAAACCACAACAAAAAATGTAGTAAGAAAGTAGCAGGTGCTAGGAGGGAAGAACACGGAAGAGAACAGAGGAAAGGGAGGGCTGACAGAGAGTTAAGGGGCAAAGTATCTCATCAAAGCAGTATATGCAACTGCTTTGGAGCTGAGGCAGTTTTTGAGGACTTGGACTGCAACTGCAAACCAGCATGTGAAAATCAGCCTAGCAAATACAGCTCTTTAAGGAGAATCGGAAGAATTCAGTTCCAGAGGAGGATTTTTTTCCTGGCACCTTGAGACAGTTCTGCCCAGCTGCTCTAACAGGTTATTCTGAAGTCATCCAACCTTCAGAGCAGTACTTTGTGGAGATGTCCACAGTCTTCAGAATGAGCTCTTAAATCATTAGTGGAAACTGCAGCATGTCCAACAGCTGAAAAACAACTCTTCTAGAACAGAGTATACTTTTTAACCTGGAACTCTGTGTTCAATAGAAATGTTAAAAGATATCAATGGGATGATAATCACAAGTGTATATAATGTCCTGAATATAAATACATTGTTGTATTTGCAGCATCCCATCAGAGGACAAACATATAAGCAACAGTAATAGGCAGAAGACAAGCATGCTATGAAAGTATGATGGTTTGTTAATGATTAATGTTGTCCCTGCTTTCTGATACTACAGTAGAACAAGGTTGACCTTAAAAAAGGTCGCAAAGACTTAAAAATTAAAGCAGTTCATCCAAGTTTATTGGTAGCGAGTGATTTTTTCTAACCAGTATGTTTAACCCAGAGAAAATGAGAGCAGCTATTGGTTACCTTTGCACTGTTGTTTTTACTGTAGGCTTCCTAAAGTGAGCCTTCCAGGATGCAGCTTCAGCCCTTGCTGATCCCACATCCCTGTTCCACATTGCAGTGGAACCCCTGGGAGCCACAATCATTTTCTGGCTGGTTTGTATTGTCTGCCTCCTTGTCTGTTCAGCGTGGAGGAAGTTGTCTGAAACAGGGAAGCTGCCTCCTGGGCCATTTGCTTTGCCCCTCAGGAAACATGCTGCAGCTGAAGAATAACTTGCCTGAGGCAACTTAAAAGCTGTGTTCTTTTTTGGTAAATTGTTTCAGCTCAGTAAGTAGTATGCTGCTATGTTCACAATATGTTTGGGCTCAGTACATGTAGTGGTGTTGTATGGATCTTATGTTGTGAAATAAGCTCTGATTGATTGACAAAGTTGTAGAGTTCAGTGGGAAAGGACTTATGCCACTCTCCCAGAAGTTCTCCAGGGGAACAGGTACTTTTCTGTGAGATTCTTTCTAGGTAGACATGTTCTTTGGGGAGGATGTAACTGAGAAGTCAGAAGTGGGAAGAGCTGATGTTTCATTTAGTATAGGAGCAAAGCCTGGCAGAATCTGGAGAGACCTTTGGTTCACTGGCATTAAATGGTCCCAGTCTTTTGCTGTTGTAGATGATAGCTGTTGCACCTTGTAAGGTCTGGGTTATGACCTGGAGAGCAGATGGCTGTGGTAGCATCCTCGCACAGCTTTCCACTCTAGTAACTGGGTATGTCATCCCAGTGGGACAAGTATATCCTAAGATAGCCGGGACTACTTTTCACTGGGGGCCATTGCACTTCCTCTCTCTCCCTCATTTCCAAAGAATTGAACTAGGAACAAGGGAAGTTCAGGCAAGCTGACATAAAGAAACCAGGCATCTCTCTGACATGATAGCAAGTTAAAGAATTTTACTTAAAGGCGCTGTATAGGGAGTAGTTAGAGAGCGCCATGCAATACAGACATGATACAGGAAATCCATGCAATAAAATAATATGGACTGTTTGCAATTTGAAATATAACATGAAAATGAGAACCAATGTGAGAAGAGTGAATAGCTATTCCAATTTAAAGGTAAAGGTTGCTTTGAAAGATGCTAAAAAGCATTTAACCTGGGAATTATGGCAGGAAATCTTTTCTACCTCACTTAAGTACAGAGGCCAGATTTCATCTGAAGGGCAAAAGCCAATAGAAAGACCAGTTCATTTTTGCCTTCTGAAGTTTCTTATGACTAATGTTCCCTGGACTGTGCAACCTAAAGCTTTGCTAAAGCTTAACTGCCCCTACTGGTTACTCATGCTTCTAACTACAGCATATGCAGTCATTTTATTCTATGTCTAGTGGTTATCATACACTGTTTCCTAAAAGAGAGGCCACATTTTAGCCTATGAAGAGAGTTCAGATTAGCCTGTATGGCCTTCAGAGCTTGTTATTTTTTGCAGTGTGTGAGCACAGGACAGGAGGGTCTAAAGTTCATAGTTTTTAGGGAATTAATCCCTTTGTGCAGGGTTTTGGGGGTTTTCCTTAACTTTTCAAGTAGTATTTCAGACAGCTGCAAATGAAATACATCAGGAAGCTGGGGCAGGGAGTCAGCTAGAAAAGAAAATAGATGCCACAGGCTAGGCAGTAAAATTTTACTAGGCAGTAAAATGCTTCATCTATCCTTTGACACCAGTTCTGTGATCTCGTTGATCTGAAAAATGAGTAATCACAGTGTGTTCATGGGTGTGGGAGACTTAAGAGGGCTACACGTTGCAGAGAGTGGAACCTTGGACTGAGAGTCTTCAGTGAAAGAAAGAAGCCAATTGAGGCATATTCCATATTAGAGCTTGAAAAGGCAAAAACACAACTGTGAATCTGCTTGGGTTGCTCAGCTGTAAGAAAATTGGAATCTGTGTGTGTGTGTGTGTGTGTCTCATTGGGGGGGGGTGTGTATCCCACAGCACACAAGTATTGTGAGTTACAGTTATGACCCATGTGAAAAATATCTCTGTTGTATTTGTGTGCCAAACAGAAGATCCATTTAGAAAGGTAAGTCCCAGAACTAAAGTTCTTCAGTGTTAATCAGTAATCCAATAGTGAGCTTCATCCTCAGGATAACAGAGCGCTGGTGAACTTCTGCATACTCTATGTGATACAAAGCCATTTTCAACTCTTCGGTCTCTTCACAGTCATATATAGCTTAACATGCTACTGTATAGAGTTATCAAGGGAGCACTGACATCCCAAGAGGTCAAAGTGTATCTTTGAAATTGTAACTGGGAGAATCACTAAGAACATTGAGAGCTGTGGATAAAACCACTGTTCTCATAACTTTCCCTTTTAAATGCAGCTTCTGCGTGGGAATTTACAAATGTCTTAGCATCCTTCCCTGCAGCCTACAAGGTATATGTAACATATATGTGCACATGAGGCTCTGGTATGGAATCTGCCCATAATTTTTTCCTCTTCATCAAAAAATGTAAAGATACTTCAGTTTACACATGGCTACTCCAAACTTCTTGTGTTCACCTTTAATCATCCCATCTCCCTTGACCCACATCTATCCTTAGTGTCTAGACATACAATTAATCTATGTATGTCTTGTTAATTCATAATAGTAGCTCAGGCAAGTGCTATTGCCCTGTTATGGGGAAAATGCTTAAGTACATTTGTTTGCTTCATGGATTGCTTCACTGAGTTCCTCACTTGGGGACACCTGTAGTGGGTTTGAGAACTTGCCAGTTCTTCATTAGCACTTGCCCAGCTGACTGTTGCTTCTGTAGCTGCTTCCCAGCTTCATAGAAACGTCTTAGAAACTTGAGCTCCCAGTGGTGCTTATGTTCTGTGAGAGGTATTCGGGAACTAATAGGATCAGTGCACAGAATGGATTAATCGAGTTTGAAAGCCACTTCTTCATGTGGCGAAGTGACAGGACATTGTGTAAGGTTTGCCGTAGAAAATTCATATAGCCCTGCCTAGTCCTGCGCATGAGCAAGCAATGCACTGTCTGTACAGTCCTAGCAGAAGATAAAGTCTAGGTAACACTGAGTGCTAGCAGGCAGAGAGAGAGAGTGAGCAGTATGGCTTTGTGGGAGATGTAGAGCTTTTCAGTGATGGTTGTTTTTTTCGATGGATGATTTTCAGTGTAGTGGTCAACAAAGGTCGATGAGCTAAATCCTATTCATTAAGCATTGGAATTTTAAAAAATCTGATCCTTCGTCTCCCAGGAGGTGGTAATATTACTTGGTGCCAAAGCATGTTAAACCAGAGGACTTGTGAGCAGTTATTGGTTACCATTGCACTGCTTTTTCTATCACAGGTGACACAAAGTGAGGCTTCCAGGACACAGCTTTAGCCCTCCTCTAACCTCACAGCTCTGCTGCGTATCATGATGGAGTCTCTGGGAGCTAAAGCTGTTTTCTTGCTGATTTGCATTGGCTGCCTCCTTGTCTTTTCAGCACGGAGGAAGATGTGTGGAACAGGGAAGCTGGCCCCGGGCCATTTGCTTTGCCTATTTTAGTCATGGCATAGCTGAAGAGGAAGTATGGAGTGCTTTCCTCTTTTCATCTGGTGAGAAGACTTGTAATAGTTGGTCCTTTTTGGTATATGGTGATAAACTAGACTATTTTCATATATCTTTCTTTCATTAATATTTCCATGATTCTGTGACTTTTGTGGCTTTTTCCTTTGGAATGCCATGCTACCAACTCATGGTATATCAAGCTTATTAATACTTTCAAAGGAAAGAAGTTGTGCCTGTTTCACATGAACAGTTAATGCCATTGTGGTAATATTACAGTTGCTGTCTTTTCCCACATAGCACAGATTCAGCTCTCTGTCTTCACTGTAATCACTATAAATTATACATTGCAGGGAGTGTGATCAAGTTAGGAAATGCCAATCCTACATGTGTACATGCATGCTTGGCAACTCATGTAAACTCTTTTTATCTTTTTTTTGCCTGATTGTAACATTGCTGTAGTGATCTTTATGTGCTTCATAAAATAATGGGAAGATGCAAGCTGCCGTTCATCTAGTAAATGGCACTGGGGGATCGCAGTATTGTTTGATTGGTCCTTTTTTGCCACAATGGACAGCTCTGTAACCACAATTGGGGTTCTGGTAGGTCTTGTAGGGTCAGTCCAGACTTATCCCACATTGTTACTGAGAATGGAAATTTTATATTTTTGAAGACTGGCCAGCTCAGTCTTCAAGCCATAATACATTTCATATAAATGAGTGAAGTGAAACAGTCAGATATATACAAGACTTGGAAGACATTTAGGAGTATAAGCTTTGCGGAGGCAGGTTTTTCACTGAAAGATGTTCTTCTGGGATCTCAGAGAAACAACAATTCAGTGTACTACTACTTTATTTTGCAATGTAAATTGTAATTTCACAAACCTTCATTATAATCACACAGGAGAGGACCCATCTGCCCAGTCATTGATAAACTCCATCCCCACCACAGGAGACAATAGGTATTTGGGCAAGTAGATGATCATCTTCTAACAGAAAAAAACTCCACTTTATGCTTACCTTTACATATAGGTCACAAAAAAATTGAAAATACAGGAGAGAGGTACCTCAAGCAGAGTCTGTGGAAACCCTGGAGTACGAGTGTCTGTTCCTGCTGTGCTGAGAGGATCAAGTGATACAGACAATAGCAGCAGGGCTCTCAGAGCACTAGTCCACACACCCTGACGCCTCAGGACATCAGGAGCCAGATAGGAACCTGAGCTAGGTGCAGTAGGTGCAGAGGAGAGCCTGCGTAATTTTGCACAGGCAGCTGTCTCCTTCCCTATGCAATTGCCTACTCTGTTTCTGTTTAGAGCAGGATGTGGTGATTATAAAAGCACCATATGATTTTCTTTTCGAAACACATCTCTCTCCATAAAATATCTAGCAAGTGATCTGAGTGTTTCAGTCTTAACAGACTGGGAGCTGACTGTCATTCAACCAGAGCGTTCATGAGTTTGGGAGCTGGCAACTCTCTTCACTTGGCTAACGTGGAAGAAAAGAGACGTCATAAGGTCGGGGCATATTTGCCAGAGTGCTGACTAATGGGGAAATGTCAATGTCCTTGTGATCCACATCAGATTTCAAAGTAAAGTTCTGCAGGATAGCTGTTAAAAATATGAACAGCTCCATCCGGGCCAGACCTTCTCCTGCACAGATGCGTTTTCCTGCAAGCAAAAAATAATAAAAAGTGACACTACAGTGGAGTATTTTGCTGGTAACTTATTTTAACCACTGTTCCATGGGAGTTCAGACATCTCACAATGCACAGGCAGCACTGCAGCATTTTGGGGAAGTAAATGAATTAAACTAGGGGCTAAGTGTCTAGAACAATGAGAGTGCTCAGAGGGCAAAGTCAGTTTGAAGGCTTTGGTTTCTCGTGTTCTGCTGCTGTTTGATGGTAAGTCTGGAGAGAGAGAAGTTGCATGGCTGAATCTCACTTCATATATCTCTTCTTGTAGAATGCAGTGGAGGAGCTTTTGTGGTTGCTAAAAAAGGAAATCAACTGAAACTCTGGTACAGGGGTTAGAGCTGTCCAGAAGTGACTCCAGCAGATCACCAGACATCACTGTAGAGACCATGGTGATGGAGCCACTAAAATCTTCAGAGAGGTTCTAGGAGAGGATTGTCTAGAATCTGAAATGGAAAGAGGTCTTACCTGTGGAAAATGGCATGAAGTAGTCACTCTTTTTAAAGGTACCATCTGCATTCAGGAAATGTCCTGGGTCAAATTTTTCTGGATTTGGAAATTCCTTGCTATCATGTAGGACGGAAGTCAGCATAGGGAATATAATAGTGTCCTGAATTTACAAAGAGGGGAGAATAAAGTTAAAATGGAGATGTGCTAAAGCAAAGAGGCATTGAGAAGTTCCCAGAGCTGAATAGAAGGGTAGTCAAAGTTTAGCCAGTTTAAAATGAGCATTTAATGAATAAAAATGTGTGCCATTCATATGGAAAAGTTGTTTTTTAAATGAATTTTAATGGTGAGGCTGATTAAAGTATTTAATATTGCTTCCAAATAAATTAGAACTTTCCTTACATTTATGTGAAAAAAAATAGAAAGCTCTATCTCCCTCTTCATGTAGAGGATGAAGTCTTTTTTTTTTTTTCTCAAATACAAGAGGTTGGACTCAATAACTTCCAGAATCCACTTCCAAACAATATTATTCTAATTCTGTATCACATTTCAGTGTTTTTTGAAAATAAAATAAAGTACAGTGAATAGAACACATAATTGTTTTCAAGACATTATGACCTTTCTCAGACACAGTGGAACAGACCTTGGGGATAAAATAATCTCTGAACTTGGTGTCTTTGAGCACAGCATGTGGAACATTAAGTGGAAGGAAATCAATGAATCTCTGGATTTCATGCACCACAGCATCTGTGTAGGGCATCTGGCTCCGATCTGCCATGCAGGGACTTCGGTCTCGGCCAATCACACAATCAATCTCCTGTTGAATTTTCTCTGTTAGGAAATAAGTAAGTGTTGAATGGACAAGTACCCCATCTGTTTGCCTAAACCTCTCCCCATATTTACCGTAAAACTTGCTTTTAGTGCAGCAGGAATGTATGAATGTACTTGGTACTAATATCTTTTTCCTGTGAATAGAACTAAGACTAATACACATTTCCACACTGCAAATACATGTTTCCTTAGTCAGGGGACCATTGCCACAGGTAGTAGTGACAGGTATTGTCCAAATTGACCCCATGACCTATTAAAAAGTTTTCAGTTATTTATTTTCTCTTCTATTACCCGTTATCTCTGGGTATTTCTGGAGAATCAGAAGTCCATGTCTCAGTGTGGTGCTGGTGGTCCCTGTTCCTGCAAGGAACAAGTCGAGCGTGGTTCTGCTCAAGGTCTCAACGGTGAATTCTGAGTGACCATTCCCTTTCTCCTGGAGGAAGACGTGGCAGAACATTTTGAATGACAAAGCTAAACAGCTTGTTTAAAAAGGAAAGTCCTGTACCCGTCATGTATGATTTTAAACACATCTAGTGTGCTTTCAAAAATACAACACTCACTCTCCAGAACACCAGCACTTATGGTACTTTTACTAAATAATATTATGAAACTTTTTTAATGTGGGAGGAGCATTGAATTACATCAACCAGGTTGGTCTCCAGCTTTCCTAAGTTTGGCTAGTGCTGTTAATTCTGTGTTTAAAAATCCTTGATAAGAAAATGGAGAGGTAAGAATGAAGTTGATGTGCCAAGAAAAGCAAGTTCCCTCTGTATTTGCAAAAGCCCAGTGCCCTGCCACAACTGAAAGAAGCTGGGATCCAAGCAGTGATTTTCTTATAATTCAATAAATATCTTGCTCTTACATTACCTGTTCCATTTTGTTAAGAAAAGCATCAATAAAATCTCGAGGACAAGTGGGATCCAGGGTTTCCTGGTGTTCCGCTATGATTTCTGAAGTAAATTGATGAACTTTTTCAATATTTTTTATCATTTTTTGATGAGGCCCAGGTAAATACTCCATGACAGTTGGGATGAAATTGAATAACTGTAAAAATAAAATGGTGGAAAAGCACATTCTGATGGATACAATAAAATGTTGTCCTAATTGTAACTATGAAAATAGGGCAATTAAACTATTTTGGAACAGTAGGTCTTTATTATTCAACTGGATTTTAATGCCTTTTACTTTATGGTTTCACTATATTCAAGGATAGACTTTACTTGAGCAGCTTTTGCAATGATATCCTTCTTTGGACGTACAATGGCAATTCCATAAAGTAAGAAAAAACAGGAATTGGTTATTTAACTGCCTTTTTGGTTTTCAAAAAATGTCTCCAAATTTAGGAAAATCCACTCCAATTAAAAATTAATAACATTAATAAATATTCATTAATAAAATATTCTAATAATTAACAAATTTATTAATTAAATAAAACTGTACATACCTGTGTTTGTATAGAGTTCTGGAGCCTGTTGTTTTCATCTAGCAACTCAATTAAAGTTAGAAATTTCTTGTCCTCATAGTCAAACCGATCCCCAAAGACGATGGAGCAGATGATGTTGGAAACAGCATGTACTAGGAAGTTGCCAGGGTTGAAGAGTCGCTCTGCAACAACAGAAAACCAATGGTATCTTGCTTTCAGTATTTCAGGCACCAGTCCCTCCTCTGACACTACAGGGAAGCTTTGCATCCTCTTGAGACCCAGAGTTTTGCACTCCTTTGAAGGGATGATGAAGGGCCAATTTATTCTTCTCTACTTGAAGTGAACTAATTTCCCTGTTTGAGTGGTTTAAGAATCTCTTTTGTCCTGTTCTCAGCAGAACACTAGTCTGAGTGGCTTCATTCCTCTTCAGCTTACACATGCCTGTCTGCCTTATAAACTGTTTAGAAATGGCCTAAAGATTCCCACCAAAACGCATAAAGACTTTCCCTGAGCCATGTCTTTAGGTTATTAGACCCTGTTTATGAACTCTGTTAGTGTAACCTCAGTTGTATAACCCTCTCCTAGAGATTCAAATGCCTGTGATCAAAGTCTAGTTTTGATAGCACAGCTGCATAAGCGTCTAAGAAAACTAGAGTGTGAGAAAAAAGTGATATAAGACCCAAGAAAGAAAGTAAAGGTATAATTGCAGACAGTCATAGGGTGCATCTCAAGGTTTCAAGAGGAGAAACAACAACATGAAAAGTTATAAAATCCTAAAAGAAAAACAAAAAGTCAGAAAATGGCAACTTGGCAGCATTGAGGATCAGCCTATTCCAAGGAGCAGTGGCACCAATCCTTCTCTGCCTGACTCTTGACTCCCTGGCCATTGAAGACTCAGCAGATATCTCATTGGATGTGATGAGTATATTAATGCTGAGCCTAGTCGATAACTAGTCCTAGCTATTTATTATTTGCATTAAGAGTAAATAATGGCTTTATACTTTTCAGTTGTATATATCTTGCTTGCAAAGCCTTTTAGTAGACAGTAAAAGATGCTGTAACAAGGTGAGCCAGAGATAGAGGTTTGCAGTTGGGCACAGGAAATACAGTGTTACCGTGTTAGTGAAAGGATAAGAGCAATGCAGCTGAGAGTGTTTTCTCTGATTTGTAGCAGGAATGTTTATCTGTGAAGCCAGACTGAATCTGCTAGTGGCTCACGGGAAACAGTGATGTTTCAGCATCCTTTTAGATCCTCCATCTGCTTTTTCCCCCTTGCAGAATAGGCACACGTTGAAGGCTGGCTGTGGAAAGGAAGCCTGTGGTCCAGGCTGGTACTGTGGCACTCTCAGAAGCACTCAGAAGTAACATTGTCTTATATACCACCAGAAAACAGATTTATAGGTTGAAATCTATAAGGGGGTTACCTCATGCCCTGCCCTCAAAAGCAGCTTATAGTCCCTGTTCCCATCGCATGCCCCCACCAATACTGGGAGGTATTGTCTAGTGTTCAGATGGACTGGACCCAAACCTAAGTATCTGTAAATGAGTTCTCTGGTCACCCGCTTCTTCAGGATCCCTTTACTTAGAGCTGCAGGAGACAAGGCAAGGAAGTGCATGTTGCTTGGTTACCTGGCAGTGCCCAGCCCTGTCTCCATGGCTGAATTCCACCAAACCCTCAGCTTTGGGGCCAAGCCATTCCATTTGTCACTTCCTGTCTTGTTCCTCAAGCAGAACAGGGTAAAGGATGCTTTCCAACACCAGTCTCCTACATTTACGCCTCCATACTATCACAGTGCCTTTGACTGACCTACTCCCAGCAGTGGTAACTTTGCCTGTTGGAGCAGGGAGCAGAAACAGCAGCCATATGCCCACTTCTTGGGTCATAGATTTGGTGAAGCAGTCCTACACCCCTCATTGTCTCATTGCAGATACGCAGGGTGTCCCAGCAGGCACAAAGTCCATGTCCTACCATGTGTGTTCCTGATCCTCTCCACCAGAAAATGAGCTTCCTCCTGGATTCGCTCCTCGATGCTCTTCTTCCCCATCCCAAAATCCCTCAGGGTGGTGAGTGCAAATCGTCGGAGCTGCTTCCAGGTCTCCCCATTGCTGGTCACAATGCCTGATACAGGAAGGAAAAATAGACATCCATGGGGAAACAGATTTTCTTTTCCCTGAATGGGAGCTACACAGTAAGTACTCCACATGCAAAGACACCTCTCTGTGGAGTTATACTGCAATTGCTATACACCCAAAAATGTAACTTCTCTGCAATTCTGGAGGTCACAAATCTGATCCATCTGTCAGACCACTTTGAGTAAAACTGAGTTTATTCCCAGAATAAAAAACTATGTTAGGCTGTAAATAAGACGGTAACACTGGTACTGAATTGATCTTGAACACAAACATGTGGCCTTTGCACTGACATAACTGCTCATACATTCTGCTATGCACCTCCACGCTGCATATCATTATTGGCAATACCATCGATACTGTACTATAGTACCATGGAATAGGTACTATTTACCCAGATAAATGCCATACTGGGGACTACCCTGGTGAATAAGCTCAGGCCTTTACCTTGAATGTGGTCCTTACTGGGACAGCCTATATTATCTTGTCTTTGTTGTGCTGTGGACTTGCCTGTTGCAGGTTCCTTAGCTTTATGTATATTGTCAGTATTTTCAGAAAAAGGAGAATGAATGTAAGATCTTAGAGGCACATTTAATGAACAAAATTTTTGCCAGAATTTGAAGCATGCTGAAAGTAGAAAGGCACTCAGTGAAGCCAACCTGGGACCTTAAGCAGTTCTCCGAGGGTCCAATTTACTCAAGGGTCCAAGTAATAAGTTGGTCTTTTAGTCTTTTATTGCTAATTTGTATGCATGAAAGTAGTAAATGAAATCCACCATTCCTTCCTCCACTGCCCTCTCAGCTGTGCTCCTGAAGCACTGAAAGCATCAGCTTTGTATGCTAACATTACTAGGGACATACCTGTGCCTTGGAAGAGCTTTTTAAGCAGTGGTAGACTGCCTCTTCCGCTGAAGTCATCTGCCTGATCAATCAGAGCTTCTTTCACAACATCATAGCCATACAGCACCACAGTCTTTTGTGGGCCTAAATATATTGTGAAGACAGGACCATACTTCTTACTGAGCTATAGGAAAGAGGAACAAAAAGAACAACATGTCCGAATGTTAATCATGTGAAAAGTTTGTAGCGAAAGGGTCTGAGGGGTGATATGCCATTGTCCCAGCATCGCTGAGATATAGCATTGATTAGCAGCAGCGCAAAGCTCTTTCAACTATGAATTACAGCCAGGGGAAGAGGGAATTGTACAAGAAATAGGGGATATGAATGGAAATAGTGAGATGTCAAGTCCAAAGCCCAGAAAAGAAAATAGTTCTTCATAGGGCTGGCAAAACAATCTGGAATGCCTTTCTACAGGGCACAGTGGATAACAGTTTACATGGGCTCAAAAAGCAATTATATACAGTTATGGAGGCAAGCGCCTAAAGGGTTTTTGAGTATAAGCATACCACAGTTGTCTCTAAAATCTCAAATTGGGCAAGTATATGAGCGGAGAGTCACTGCATCCTTGCACTTATCATGTACTATTTCCCAGGTATCTGCTTTTGGCTACAGTTGCAGAAAGTTTCTTGGGCTACTTGGTCCAGCCTAGAACACTTCTTCTCATGCTCACTTTTTAAGAACAAACTAGATATAGTCGCAGGTTTTTTGTGGTGGGAAACTGAATCACCTAGTGCTCTGAAACAAAGCAGAATACCTGAGAGTGCTCATGATTCTCAATGTTCACAAGCACCAAGGGAAAAAGGAGCTCATGTGGGTATGTGTACACCTGACAATACACATGGTGATGTCAATGATCACAATTTTGCTCTGAAGAACCCAGGGACACTCGCCTTTCCGATCCATCTACCACCATCCCCTCACAGCCCCCTAATGAACAGGCACTCCAGATGAACTCCCTCCACCTATCCCCTCCCAGGCCTTGCAACACACAGGTTTTGTTTGACAGATGGGTGACATCAGCCAGAGGAGGGAATGGACAGCACAATTCATCTCCAAACATTTTTGGTTCAACCCCTTCACTTGCTACTTCTGCTCCCAGGTGATCCTACCTATCTGCTAGGGAGCAGAGGCAGCAAAATGGAGCAGAGTTTTCCCTCAAAAAGGGCCTGGCCATGTTGCTAGCATGGTGAAGAATTGGGCACAGGAGGAGTATAGTGAACATTGCAATAGCATTAGTGCCTTGATTGGAAATCCACTGCAAACTGCAGTAGTGCTGTGAGGTCAGCACAGGACTTAGCATTAGTGTGATTACTGCAAATGTATAGACTCAGACTTGCAATATATAGACTTAGATATATAATTTATTGCCATATATATAGTCTTCAGAAGCATGCATTTCTGGGAAACTTTTTGTTTCTGTTTGAGTCTGACATTTGGTCAATGCAAATTAAGCTTGTGAATTAAGCTGAGACAGTCTGGACTGGGCTTTGTTTTATATGCAATGGAGACAACATAGGAAGGAAGGAGACAGTCCCTTACCTTCTTCAGGCTTTCAGGCAAGTTCCACAAGTTCAGCTGGAGTATGCTTCCAACAATGGGGAGCGTGATGGGACCAGGAGGCTGCTTTTCTTTTTGTGATATGCTTCTCCATGAGACAAAGAGAAGAAGGCATGAGATGCAGAGCAGCAAGAAAATAGTGGTCATTCCCAGGAGCTCCATGGTGGGCTGAGGAAGAGAAGTGTCAGAAGAGCCTGATGTTGGACCTGTAAATTCATGCTTATTTATATGCTGTGATACCAAAACACATGGATGAAATCAGCCAATAGTACCTTCCTATTACTGCTGAGATATGAGATTACTTATTAATCTGCTCAAGATAAGAATGAACAAGCTAGGGATGAACTCCTTGTTTGCATACTGATTTACTACCTCTCCACCTTGTGCTCCTTTGAGTAATCATTCATGCAGGACTAAAGAAATCATGTTCTAATGCTGTCAAACAAACTCAAAAAAATGCAGAAATATTTAGAGCCTAGCTGCTATGTATATGCTTAAACTCTTTTGATTGACATCTGACAGTCCCTCTAGTATCTGAGGTAGAGAGGTGTGGTTGAAAAAAGGCATCACTCCAAGTTCTTCCTAGGCATTTCACCTCTATTTCTGGAATGAAATTACACAATTGTACCCAAGTCACACATTCAGATTTTGCAGAATACACTCAGCTTGTCCTAATCTGGTATTTCAACCAGACAAACCATACTGTCTACAGCATTTACATGGCCACAGTCTCTCCCCAAACCACAAATCCCTGCAGCAACCTACAGTCTTCGTTCTGATATTTCTAGAAACTAGTTGAAGATCCATAGAAGGTGTGAAGAACCATGAAAGGTAAAGGCACCCTGAACAGAGCTTAACAGAATGATTAGCTTAATTAATATCGCTTATTTAACACAGTATAAAATCTTAAATGAAATATTATGCTTCCCAGTCCTCCTCCCCACAGGAATCTAAAACCCTACAAACATGGCGAGAACTGTGTGTTTTCTGGCAGAGAAGTAGAGCAGACCAATGATTCAGTCACCTGAGACTGAAGACCTGATCTCAGGACTCTGTTGCCAAATCTTGTCTGTACATCATAGAGGGGTGTCTGTAAAGTGCTAGCGATCTACTGTAACCACTGTGTGCAGACTCCTACAGCCCCTTGGGTCTAATGTGCCTCCCCGCCATTCCTCCACTTTCCACTCAGCCCCAACTACGAGGCATGGCACTAGGCTGTGTATTTCCTTTATATGTGACTTTCTGCAAGGAGCTACTGATCCTCTCTTGGAGCACATTTGAACACAGTAGCTATAGCAAGATGACTAGAGCAAGTCAGGGACGCTTGGAGGAAACATCACTGTACAAAAGGATGTGAAAGGGGCTGCGCGTTCAGCAGGCACTCAGGCTTGCTGCTGGCCAGGGCTGGGTGGATGATGGCTTCTTAAAACTAAGTAGGTATGGGAAGGACTCTGAATAACAGGTACACCTTTCCTAAACTAGACACATAATTACTAAATGGCATAGTTCAAGTTTCAGGAAACCTGTAGTGCAGTAAACCAGTGAAGTAGGTACAAGGTGAGAAAAAGGAAGTTAGTAGGTGCAAAATTATACTTGTTTTCTGACACTGCTTAAGTGTCAAGAGCATGAATTACTCTTTGGTTATTAAGGTTAATGAAAGTTACTAAACTTGACTTTTGTGAACGATGTAATAGTCCTAAAGCAATGTTAATTCAGACCCAGTGAAGGCCCAGTAGGGAAACAAATAAACAAGGGAAGAGGACATAGGGTGTAGAGAATGGAAGCTGATAACAACTGCAGCTTAAGGAATGGAATGGGAACATATTGGAATAGAAACACAGTTTCATCACTGAAGGAAATCTCTGTGTAATAAGAAAGAAACATGAAATTACTCTTAAACTCACTCTGAATGAGAATCCGTGTCAAAGGATATTATTTTCATGTTTATCTCTGATTAACAAAGGTCAAATATTTCCTATCTATGAAACTGGTTTTCAAAGATAATGCAGTGGATAATGCTGGCAAGAAAAATGGATTGGGTCACAGAGTTGCTCTGTAGCAAAACCTCCCTGGACAGCTCTGTTTGAAACAGCTTGGGGTTTTTTGCCCCCCCCTTTTTTTTTTCGCTCCCCTTCTGTTCTTGAGAAGCTTTGCGTTTTACAGCCCCAGATCCTCAGCAGGGGTGAGAAGTCCCCATTTCTATGCTCCCTGGGTAGGTCTTGTCCCACAGAAGAGCCCTTCACCATCACCCCATAGGCTCTGGTCACACTCTCCTACTCTTCGCCTCAGACACCTGCATCTCTGCCCAGCACCTATTTGATAGTGTGTGAGCATTAAACGGGTGTCAGTGTCCTCTGGCAGTGCCTATTTCTCTCCACACACTAGAGAGGGAGCTTATCCAGACTTTCAGATAACTAATGTCAGATGAGACAGATCCCACCCAAACAACCACATCAGGGACCATTTCAGTTCCTCTGAGCCAGTGAAACAGGCTCGGCCAACACTCAGACCATCCCATTACAACTTTTGAGATACATAGCCAAAATGATACTGACCCCTTAGGTGGTGTGACACTGGAAGGAAGCGTTAAAATGGATATATTCTTATATATCCTATATATATATCTAAGTCTCTTATTTGTCTCTCAGGTAATGGTAATGGGCTGTGAAAGGCATTTTCTTTCCTGCACCAACTCATCAGCTTAGAACTTGAGTCCGTATTGATTCGATCAGTTTTTGAGTGCTCACATCTGCACTTTCATGTGTACAAAAATAACCAGATACACCGTGAACACCAGACTTTGTTTTCTACTGAGCTGTCAAAATGGGATTTAAAGGATGGGCAGATTTTATCTTTAGGCCAATTAGCTGAGGACTAGCAGATTCTACAGCAGTGAGGAGAGAAAAATTTCTCACTTAAGTTTAGATATTAAAAAGGTAAGTGCACAAACCAGATAGTCTCCCCTGTTAGTGGAGAAACACTGATATTTCCAGGGAATGGGTCAGCTGATTTTCTCATGCACCTCATTTAGTGTGAAGTTTGTCAGTCACTGAAGAAGTTTATTTGTTTCCCTTGACTATAAAGGGAGTCTCAGGAGACTTATACAGATTTACATATCTGACTGCTAGGGCTCTGTTTTGGGGCAGATGACTCTGATACCCTGAACATCTCTCCTGGTCCTAATGATGGGGTTTTTTTATCAGCAACAAATTCTGCAAATTCTGGTACAACAGGCACTGCTCTGAATACTGCACACCAAGGGTATTTAAAACCAGAAGTGGGCAGATAAGTGAAATTGAGAGGAGCCTTCTAGGCTGTGTCTGGAGGGATGATTATATCACTGAGAACAGTCATTTTTAGTGTCATCAAGGAAAAACTGAAGTTGTTTGCATTTTCTTCTACTTTTGCAGGTAAGTTGCCTTGCATTCCTCTGTTGGCAGCCCTGAGGGTAAACAACTGCTGTGAAGCCTAATGCACTGGAAAAGCAGGGCTTTGCTCACAGAGTCACTCCCACATCTGGACATGGCTTTTTAATTATTTATCTAATTAGTTGCATAATCCCTAAAGGGTTTCAAAATGGTGTTGGGATAAAGCCAGAACTTCTTGGAGGGATCTGTGAGTTTCACTGGAAAGAGATTTAACTGCCAAAGGTCTTGGGTCACGTCTGATGACAAAAAGACAGGAATTATTTGAGTACGAAAGGCTATTTGAGTATGAAAGGCCCATTTTGATGCAGTACGCATTCACAAGAAGCACCTGAAAGCCTCTGCTTTCTTCCCAGTGTGGTATGAAAGCAGATGCTGGGGCCTCTGGTCTTATGAAATGGCACCCTTCTGTGGCTCCACCTGTGAATCTGAGCTCAGATTGACAGGGTGGGACACCATTGTATGAACTGATCTTTCAAAATCCAGGCCGCCTTCTGAATGTCTTCTGGAGGCTGTTGCTTTGCGCAGCCTGCCTAGTGGCATGTATCGGCTGGCTCCTGGGATCCCATCCTGTGTTTACATGCAGCCTTCAACCTGGGACCTGCACTTACTGTTTAATTCACTTGCTTTGTTCTCCTCCAGATTTGGTCTGTGAGAAAAAGACACCTTCTTATCCCCAAAACAGGCCCTTCAAGTGTATTCACAGCCTACAAGGGTATACTGGATCTGGCTTCTTCACAGCAGCCTGTGTGGCGCTGCATTTTAGATTGCAACTAAACCAGCATTGATAACACACTAGCATTTTAGCTATTGCTGAAGAGTGCTTGCACAGCATTGAGGCCTTCTTGGTTGCTCACTCTGTCCCCAAACCCAGGTAGCAGGCTGGGAGTGGGCAAGAGCTTGGGAGGGGACACAGCTGGGACAACTGACCCAAACTGACCAAAGAGATAATCCATGTCATCTAACATCATGCTCATCAATAAAAACCGGGGAATTGTCTTTCCAATGTAGCCATTGCTCAGAGACTGTTTGGTCATCAGTCTCCTGGTGGGAGGTGGTGAGTCTTTGCATCACTTGGTTGTTTTTTTTTTTCCTTCTATTTCCTTAACTGCCTTTATCTTGACCCAGGGTTTTTTCTCACTTTTGCTCTTCCAAGTTTCTCCCTCATCCTGCTGGAGAGGGATCCAGAGTTTCCACAGTGGAAAGCTGGGTGCAGGCTATTAACCAGTGTTCCCTGGCTTCCAGATACAAATAAAAGCAACAATTTCAATATTTTTTCCTTTTAATGTTAAAGATCAATGTTCAGAAATATTGCCTGGCAAAGAAAGCTATCTGGCTACAAACATTCACATCAGAATATATACCTTCTGGCTAATCAGGCACTGGGAAGTGTGATGGGTATCGAAGGTTCTAAGAACAGCTTTACATACATTAACCCTTACACAATTACGTATGTACCGCAAACAAACTGAAACTAGATCCAGCTTCTGAAAAGGACAGCTTTATCCTTGAGCCCCAGACAGTGGGACATTGTACAGTAAGTTGAGAGGGAAGGATATGCAATCAAATTTCTAGCAGCAATGCCCTTAGTAACATGCTTTAACCTTTGGTCAGTGCTGAAGTGGTCAGGCAGTTGGACTAGATGATCTGTGTAGGTCCCTTGCAACTGAAAATACTTCTATTCTATTCTATTCTATTCTATTCTATACCATTCCATTCCATTCCATCCTAATCACCAACTGTGCAAGCTCCAACCTCTTTCAAAAGTCTCCTGGGTTATCTGCTCCACTTTGCGAAGGCTGGATAATACTTGTACATACACCTTAAGACATCTAGTATTTAAATCTTTTCTCACCCCTGAGACACAACTATATGTTTGACGTGCTTTAGTGAGGAAAGAAATAAGCAGGGAAGGCTGGCTGGCTACAACCAAAGGTTTTGGTGGGGAAAGGTCTTCCTGATCTCATGAAGACTGTAGATCAATCTGCAACATTATCAGCAATATTAGCATCTCTTTAGATAGGCCAAATTTCCCATCTTTCCTTAACCTTTACAAGGACAAAGCCTTTCTATCCTTTCTCTTTGCTAGGAGGAGGCTGGGAGGTGATGGGGAGAAACAAGACATGCAAAAGATTGTGCTGCAGCAGCTCCTCCTTCCTGCTGCTGTGGAGGGCAGCCCCTGGACAGACAAATACAAGAGGATCTACAACTGATGAAGTCTGGAAATCTGCCAGCACTCCTAGAGAACGTGCCATACCCTTCGGTTTTTGGGGAGATTGAGGTCATGGAAGAGGAGACCATGTCAGAGTTTTTATTCATTATTTTTTCCTCCATTGTAGCCTGGATATTAAGGGGGCTCTATGCCAAGTAGGATGCCCCAAAAAGCAAACCAAATATTAGGCATTATTAAAAAAGGAATAGAAAACAAAAAGGGCACCTCTTTACACCACCATACAAGGCTATGGTCAACCTTCAGCTGGAATTCTGTGTGAAGCTACAATTCCAAAAGGGTGGTGTAGACCTTGAAAAGCCTTAGACTAAGGCATTTAGGATGACTTAAAGTCTGGAAGGACTGGTTAAATGGACTAGGTCTCTCTGGGCTGGGAAAGCTATGAATGAAGTGGATATAGCAGACATCTGTGAAACTGTGAAGGGTTTGGAGAAGGGAGTGGCTGCTCATGTTCTCTTCCTGTATAGAGCACTAAAATAGCAATTGGCAGGTTTTAAACAGGCAAAAGAAGGCGGTTCTTCAAACACCATGCCCTTGAGCTGTGGAACACCATTTTGCAAGATATATGTATCCAAAAAGTAACTGGGTAAATTTATGGGAGAAAAATCCATGGAGGGTACTCAAACACAAAGATACCACCAATGGCTCAGGAATCACTGGAGACTGGAGCAGTCTGAAGGAGTATTCCTCTGGGGTTGCCATGCTTTTATTCTGTTCCTTGGGAACTCATTTTTAAGCCACTGTTGGAGAGGATTCTGAGCTGGCTTGACTATTGTCATGATCCACTACATCCATCCTCAGGCTCCTATGTCCTTATGTTATAATGTGACCATTTCACTGAACATTTTCATTGAGCAGGTTAGCAGAGTAGCCTGTGGAAATCATCTTCCCTGTTCTGCTGTGAATAACAACATCTCAGCTACTAAACTCTTACTACTTTCAGATAGGACTTTCCTTAGTGCCTTGTAGAAAAACACAATATCAATGTCTGCCTTATTTCTGGCAGCAATTTGACAAAGGATCTGCCATGATCAGCAGGTATTAAGGTTCAGTGATAACTTCAGCATTCAACAATCTGTGTAACGCCCATATTTGTAACATGCTACACAGGTAGTACTAGAGATAAGATACAAACCACATCATTAGTTTTCAAATCACAGAAACAACATTTGACCAGATAGCTCAAAAAGCTTTGTTAAATATTTGTGTATGAGCTCACTGGACCTAAACCATAACTCAGCTGAAATGATGAAGCCAATGAAGTTCATCAGTCATTTGCAGTACATGGCAAATTGCTTGTTTAGTCTCCAAAAGGGCAAGGAGATTAAGATGATAACAGCCTTTCTGTGACCCCACCAATAGTAAATCACTACGTTGCTGGTATACCCCATCATCTTTGAATAAAGCCAAGCAGCTTAGCTCTAGATTATGGTCAGCATTAAGAAAGAACAGGCGCTTCCCCATGCCTGGCAGAAAAAAGTCAGGAAATGGGAAAAGTCAGTCCCAGTGCTATACATGGTAAAGACAGGCACAGAAGTGCAGGCTGCCAAATTTCAAAGCAGCAGTCTGAGTTTAGCAGAGCTCCTGAGATTGCTGCTCCCAGCTGCCTGCATGGGCAGTGTAGCTCCTGAACCAGCTGCAGAACCACCATGGTGTACAGCAGGTCATCCAAAATGTCCATGGCCTGGGAGATAAAGAACT
Organism: Pandion haliaetus; assembly: GCA_013401275.1. Taxonomy (NCBI): domain Eukaryota; kingdom Metazoa; phylum Chordata; class Aves; order Accipitriformes; family Pandionidae; genus Pandion; species Pandion haliaetus. The sequence goes on along the minus strand of VYZV01020519.1, from coordinate 128,483 downwards.
GAAGGGGCAACTTTATCAGCTGTCCCCAACTATAACACCGTATGTAATCACATGGCAGAGTGCCCACTGTGCCTTCCCAAGGGCTGAGTAGGGAATCTGCAGTACAGACAGGACCTGAACACAGACCTGCTAAAGCTCAGGCTAGGGCCTTAACCAGAGTCATTCACCAACTTTAAAAAGCTTCTTATCATCATCGCAAAAGATCATGGAAACATGTAACTTGCTGATAGTCTGTATGTTCTGAAAACAGTGCATATCATAAAGAAAAACTGTGATGGAAAAATAACCATCTGACAATTTAAAATTCAAGAAAAATTCAGCAATCACTAAGTAACAAAATCTTTGGCTACACTTTGTGATATCAAGTAACTACAGTGATAAGGAAAACATGAGAAATCATGCATCTAAAACGTGAAGAAAAGAGTAACTGATGGTGATGCCAAGTGATATAACGTATGCTTTCACTATGCCTTTCAGTCCTGCCAGGGACAGAAGCACAGAGGTAGCGGGATGGTTTGGGAAGTTGAAGGAGAAAAATCACAGAAACAGAACAGCCCTAAGAAGTGACCCCACCACAGTGGCACAGCCAGCCCTGAAGCATTCTAGCAGGAGGATGGTGGTGGAGGAGGCTTCTTCACCATAGTGACACCATCTTCCTGTTGATTGTGTAGAAAGTCAGGCTACAGCAATTTCCTCAACATCATGCAAGAAACCAACCCCTAGTGCAATACCTGGGTAGCAGATAAACAGACAGTGCTGTTCTGGCAGGGCACAAGAAGCAATGGCTTGGAAGGTGACATAAAAGATGAACTTGTCAATGAACCAAAGCCAGAGTTCACTCGATTAAAGCAAATGCACTTCATGTGTACTTCATACTGAAGTGAGATTTTCTAAGCTAATAATTATATCTGAGTTCCATTTAATGTTTGATAGTGATTGGTTCAGAGCCCACAAGGACCATTCTTTTCTATGGCAGCTGTCTGGATTCGGGTCTTGATTCTCTCGTCCCATCCCACAGCCAAAGCACGTAACAAGCTCCTCCAGTTCTCCCCCACTACAGGTTTCATGTGTGGGACCAATGGGTGAAGAGGGCCCATGTTAAGACTCCTCTGCTGCAGCTCTTATCCCTGCATCCCTTAAGTGTGAAAGGTGGTTCATCCCCTCTTCCCAGCCATCATCTTCTCCTGCACATATCACCTCCTCTGAAAATTATGGTGCCTATCCCTCATAAACATGAAAGATATCCCCTATCCTTTGGCTTAAACTCATTATGACATTTCAATGAAAAATTGTCAATTAAAAAAAATAAAAATCTGGGTATGTACCCCTGCCTTCTTCTTATGTGACTTTCAGATAGAGTTATTAACTGAAGTAAATCTCCCAGTAGTGCTAAGGCAAGAGATGCACCACAATCCACATGTGGTACAGTACAATACATTCTGTTAGTATTCAATAGCTCAGATGATACAGCCGCTGGAAGGAAAACAAAGTATAAGTAAGAACTAACCAGACACGTTGCACAGCCTATCTGATATTTCACAAGAGCTTGGCAAGAAGGATATTTGATTAATCAGTGCAAATCGGTTGGTTAAATGTTTCTTAATGAACTCAGTTAATCCAGGCATCAGCTAAAAGAGTCCAACATCATTCTTTCTAAATAGCTTTCATTGAAAATTAAGAGTGAACTTCCATGACCTCTTTCAATGCACCTTTAAACGTACCATGACCTCTTTCATTGTACCTTTCAATGTAAGGTACATTGATTCTTCAGACTAAAAGCTATTAAGGAAGGACTATTATTTATTATTTGATCCAGGTGTACTTGGGGGGATCTCTAGATCAAGTGAGGGTGAAGACCTGCCTAAAAGGATTTCAGCCTTTATAAAGGAAAATTTGAAAAAGTGAAAAAAAGGAATATCACCACCCTCTTTTTACATAATAAAGTGTTTTTCCTAACTCTGAATCAAGTTTCCCCAAACCCTATGGACTATTACTATATTCTGTAGACTAGGGGAATGATACCTGTGTATTATATCAAAGGATGGGAAGGGTAGTGTTGGTTAAAGAGGATGTATTCGATAGTGGGGGACACGAGCATGACGTAAATGGTATGGAATAAGGGGTGAATATGCTGGTTTTGGCTGGGGTAGACTTAATTTTCTTCATAGCAGCTACCACGAGGCTGTGTTTTGGATTTGTGCTGACAACAGTGTTGATAATACAGGGATATTTTCATTATTGCTGAGCAGTGCTTACACAGAGCCAAGGCCTTTTCTGCTTCTCACCCCACCCCACCAGCGAGGAGGCTGGGGGTGCACAAGAAGGTGGGAGAGGACACAGCTGGGACAGCTGACCCCAACTGACCAAAGGGATATTCCAGACCATATGACATCATGCTCAGCATATAAAGCTGGGGAAAGAAGGAGGGAGGGGATGTTCAGAATGATGGCATTTGTCTTCCCAAGTAACTGTTACACGTGATGGAGCCCTGCTTTCCTGGAGACGGCTGAACACCTGCCTGCTGATGGGAAGTGGTGAATTAAGTCCTTGTTTTGCTTTGCTTGTACACATGGCTTTTGCTTTACCTATTAAACTGTCTTTACCTCAGACCATGAGTTTTCTCACTTTTACCCCTCCCATTCTCTCCCCCATCCCACTGGGGGGCAGTGAGCGAAGGGCTGTGTGGTGCTTAGTTTCCAGCTGGGGTTAAACCACAACACTGATACTGTGTTATTTTGAGAAATTAACAACTTCTGCTTCTCGTCTGGTTTGTTAATAATTTCTGACCAGAATGGGAGGATGCAGGAGAGAGGATATCCTTTTGCTGTTCAGTCCCACCAGTGTTTTTGTGAGGTGTTCAGGCTCCTCTGAGTATTATGAGATCCCAGTGTCCTCTCCTGGCTGCTACTGGCCATGCTGGGATTTTCATCTGCCATGAATCAGGGATTTGCAGAGGTCCAACATCTGGCTTTTTCCATCTTTGTTTTTTTTAATGCCACTTAATGCCAGTATCACCATACCATCCAGTCTCCTTGAAAGCGGCTGGGCTCCTATCTATTCCTCTTTTTGCCTCAAACTCATAAACCATCTCTCCCCATTTGTCTTGTCTGGAGAAATAAAGATCATTCCCTTCTGATAGCTGGATTTGGTGGGGATCGCCAGGGTTCAACACATTGCCAGCAGCCTGAGGGAGATCAGGGTCTAACTCTAGAACCATGTCATAAATATGGCTGAAGGAGTCCTCCTCTGGGGCTTTGCTCCCCAGGTCAACAGAGTCGTAGTCCTGCATGTCAACATGAGAAGGCACTGCTTCGAGCCTGGCAGCCTCCAATTCCCTTTGGAGAGACGAGAGAAAAAGTGATACTTACCCACACCCTGCTGCTGGGGTGTGATTTTGCCAAGTGCTGGCCTGTTACCCCAGAGAGGTACCTCTCTGCTGGACTCATGGCTGGCTGACATCATTATTAAGAAGCATTCAGCATCAGAAACTATCATCTACCCGCTCTTAGCATGAAGCACCACATGTTTTTCCCTCAGTGTGGAAAGCTGTGGGATGCTCTGGAAGTAGCATGTGCCACATGCTGCCTCAGTGTTGTTGCAGTGGCAGCAAGCTGCTGGGCTGGCAGTGGGTGTCACACAGCGCATGGTAGGTAATGTGGAGCTGTGCTAATCTCACTGCAGCAGCCTTACATGCTGCCTTTTAGCTCAGGGCTTCTTTTTTAGGACCAGAGGCATTCTGCTGTAGATAGGTCTCTGTCTGCTTTCCATACCCTGCACTCAGATTTTAGGAGGTATTTTCTATGAAAAGCACAGATAGAGACAAGCAAAAATCTTCATAGCTGTCTGTTGGCTTAAAGACTTCCTCAAGCAGGCAACTCTGTAGGACTCTTTCATGACTATGCCTTAGAAAATCCATGCTGAAATTTACCATATTTTAGCATTTAAAAACTTTTAATGATGACACTTGTGGTATATCTACAATGGACAACAGATCTCTATCCTGTTGAAGTGAATGGCCAAATTCCCCATCCTGCTGGTGAGGCTGGCGTTTGTCCTGCGGAGGGAAGTGATTTCCCCTTTGGAGCTCTGTGTTCTGCATGACTGTGAGCTAGCGAGTGAAGGAGGCTGGCACCTGTTTTTCTGCTGCTTTACTTTATTTTTACATTGGCTAACAGGAAACAATATAAACCTCCTAGTAAGCAGACAGCAAGTCTTTGTGCCTTGGGGAATTTGGTGAAGGCAAAGCTGTTGCAGGACAACTTATCCAACAGTGGAATATTAACTCCATTATTATATTATTGGTACCTGAACAGCTCTCCTTCTGCTCTTCCTCCTCCCACCAAGAATTTGGAACAAACTTTGGGTGGATAATGTGAGAAGCCTCCATCAGAATGTTCTTCCAAAATTTATGAAGGGCAGATTGCACTGGGGATGCACGTGCAGGAAGGCACAGACCTCCTACCACACTGGGCCCACTCCACCAAGACCTACGCGGAGCCCTGCAGAAGCCAGGCTCCCTGCCTGCTCCTCTCCTGCCGTGGTGCTCTGTCTTTGTGAGACAGCATAGCAATGCCTGAAGGACCGTGAGTCTGCTCTGCTACTGCAAGCAGTCACCAACAGCAATATATGGCTCCGTGCTGGCTCATTTATCCTCCTCAGACAGAGTACATGGTGCAGAAGACTCTTGGGTCTTGACTAGACACTGAACAATTAGTCTGACTAGTTCTAACACAGCCCTCCCCAAGACAGTTCTAGCCCACCCCAAAATGTCAGCCAAAGCACAAAAGGGCACTTGCATAAAATTGTCTCCCCTTTCCTCCTCACCTGCTCCTCCCACACAAATTGCATCTTTAGCAACACGACTACTCCAGCAAAAAAAATCAGTGTTGGCCTTGATTGAGTCTGTGAGCTAAAGGCTGGGGGACTTACCTGGGGTAAGAGCAACTCCTATGGATATTACTAATCACTCACCAGTGGGACTGAATGTCCAGTTACAAAGCTGTGCAAAAAAGGAGTGCAAATGAATATTATTACCTGACTGCTTGTTTTTCCTGTTTGATCATCTCTAATATGGCAGAAAATGCAGGTCTCTTGGTGGGGTTGTGATTCCAACAGACTTTCATGCACCCAATCAGTCTGGCGAGGTTTGGAAAGCCAAAATCATGAGGGATACCTCCTAACTCCGTGAATTTTAGAACCTGTTTTTATTTATCAAGACAACAAAAACAATGTCACATTAGCTTTCTGAGAACTCGTGCCTGAATGTGCAACTTTGCCCCATAACAAACCTGCTAGCAATAAAAATGGTCTAGCTTGCACTGAATTGCATAATAATTGCATAGCAAACAGTAATTTTTATGTGTTAATTGAAGTTAGTGGGAATAAATAGCTCCTGGAAAAGTGGTTTTGTATGGCTATTTTGTAAATTCTTTAGCAATGTGTTTAAGTTTACACTGCAGCCTTTCATTACTGAAGGCAATAAACTGTTTCTTCTCTCTGCAGAGGGAATCATCTCCAAAAAGTTGCGGGAGCCTAACAGCATTGAGATCAGTACTCAGCCATCACAACAAGTGAACAGGTTCAAAAGTTACTGTGGTGGAAGAAGGGACCAGGACGTTGACAAACCACTGGACAGAGACAGCACAGTACAATTAAATAGTCCCTCAGGACCAGACTTAATGCATAAGCAAGGAAGGAGAGAAATTCCCATGAAGCCTGAACGCAGCTTTCATATGGAAAATGTAGATGAAAAGAAGAAGAGATTATGGGTAAAATGCACTTTCCTGTCTAAGAAGGGAGTCCCATGACCCATGACCCATATGCCAGTGCTACACTCAGAACACTGTGGAATATTTCTCAGTCCAAATATTGACTGAATTATGGAGGAAATACTGACCCCCTGATAAAGGCAACATCCACACTTGGGGTGGGAGTGGGGGTTTCTTTCCACACATGAAGGAGAAAATCGGAAAACGGGTCTTCCCGTCCCTAGCAACGTTAGAGTTATAGAGAGGATGATACTGAGTTTCCCCCCAAAACACCCTTACCCTCCTTACCTCCCTGCTGTTCAGTGAGCGGAAAGGTTTCAGTGGCTTGTACATGTGCAGGTTGGTCAACTGTGCCGTTAACGCTTCCCATATCATAATTCCAAAGCTAAAGATGTCTGATGCTCGGGAATAGAGCCCATCACTTCTCACTTCTGGGGCAGCCCTATTGAAGAAATGAACATGTTGTTGGTCTAACATGTTTCTGTATACTACAGAGCTGGGGAGCAAGGCAAAGGAGAGCGGTTCATACTTCTCACTGTGGATCCAGAGACTTCAGTTCATACTTTGCATTAGTGGCTATGGTTAAGCGTCTAAATAAGAGAATAGAAGGGGGAGGGCAATGGTGCCTCATGGGACAAATTTGAAGAGAAAGGGGGCACAAGGCACAGCAGCATTTTTTTCCATGTTCGGAGTTACAGGAGAATTAAATTTTTGCCACAATGTCCAAGTTTTCTACTGGACAAAAAGTCACAAGACAATTTCTCTGAAGCAAAGAAACAGCCATGTTCTGCTGTTTGGACAGGTACAAGGTAGAATATGGAAAACACAACTTTAAAAGAATACCCTCAGGATTTTCCTCATTTTCATAGGAGCTGTAAGAAGCACGTGGATATGTGAAACAAGATGGTGGCTAAATCCATGGATGGATAAGGTAGAGTCTGTGGTAGGAAAATAGGCAGAAAAGAGGGGGGTAAGTAAAACAACAATGCACTTACCACTTGGCTGCATCAGCTGGCATAACTTTGCGCACATAAGGCTCAAAGAGGTTGTTGTCTGTCCCTGGATGTGGCAGACAGACTGCTCTTCCCCAGCGACCAACTTTTGCCATCACCTTTCAGAAGACAAGGGAAAGAGAGGGGGGATTTAAATCCACAGCATTTATCCACTCTTCAGCAAAAGTAGCAAGAATTCAGTAGTTATAATAGTGCAGGACTTGCTGGACAGTTTATCTGCGTTCTGTAAACAGTGACCAGCATCACTGCTTCCCAGTTCAGGGATGAGGAATGATGGATTGACCTGTCTTGACACTCATCTAAGCTAACCTTTCAGAAGTTAAGATAGTCAACATAAACTTGTTATAGAGCTTTCCTCACAGGACAGAGCTGAGCACCTCCAGAAAACAATTAGACACCTCTTCCCCAGAAATCTACCTTGGCATATGATGAATCTCTGTCTGGGGTGATTGCACTACCACCTGATTAAGAAAAAAATGACTAAAGTTTTTGCAAACCTCCCTGTTCTAACGTAACTAAAAATGCATGCTTCAACATGTGAGAAATCCATCTATGACAGTAATGCTGTGCTCCTTAGCGTCCATCTGTATGCACTTTCCTGCTCATTTGCCATGGGCTCTCTTTGTACAGGGCTCTAGCTAGGTGGAAATGGATTGTGGTTACAGGCAGCAGCGGTCCAAGTAGAGTTAGAGAATAATCTGAAACAAGACAGGATGAGTAGAAAGAACAAATACCTCCGGGCAACTGTGATCAGAGTTAATGTAAATGTAACTACACTGTAGGTCACAGTGTATGATCCTCCTGGAATGAAGATATGCCATGGCAGAAGCAACCTGCTCAAGGCAAGTGAGAAGTTTGACATCATCCATGCTAGGACTTGCAGCAACTTCTATTAGGGACTTTAGGTTGCCATCAAGAGGCTCAGAGATCTGCAAAAGGGATATATGAGAAAATTAGGGAGAAGAGTCAAAGGGCAAATGCTTGATAGCAAGTTATCACAAACAAAGCAGAGCTCTGCCTCCATATGTGCCTCTCACAGCAGTTTCCCATCTTCTAAGAGTGAATAGCAAGATGCTGTACTTTGCCGCAGATCTGTGTGGTTTGCCTACTTTGTGCACAGGTGTGATGTGCGGAGGTTCCTGTGCTAGCCCTGCGTGAGCAACGGGCAGAGGTCAAAGCTCTGCAAGCTGGCGGAACACACTCAAGTCAACACAGAATTAGCTTGTCCACATTCAGGAGAATGTGTTTAGTGTGGCATAGTGGGGATGATATTTCATCCTTATCTGATGGGATTTTGAAACAACACCCTCCCCAGACACTACAAACAGTAGTACAGCAATCACAACCACGTACTGTAGCAGTGCTTGATGAGAGCACCACCTCGCAAAAAACTGGGAAGACACAAACTGGGACAAGGTCTCTGACTCACAGAGCTTACAGTCCATTGCTGGAAAAACAGCCCCTTTCTTTAATTCTTCACTCACTACTGTTCCGCTCTTTCAATCCCTGCTGTGGCTAAATGCTTTGTAAAACACTTTACAGTCTCTCAGTGCAAGCTGGCAGCTCTTGCCACTGCTGTTCAGCTCCTTGAATGCATGAATGGCAGAGTAGCCAACAGCCATTACCATGAAACACTTCATGCAGTTACAGCTACGTGACGATTTCCCTACTCAAGGAAGGACTCAGCAGCAGGAAGACTGCAAAGATAACGATCTCATTCCTCTATCTACCTAGAAGGATCCTCTTACATATTGTCTGGGATCCTAGCTCAAGACATGACAAACCCAGACACCAGGTAATATGTCAAAGAAAATCCTTGCATGAGAAGGGACTCTTTCCTCCACCACACTGGTATAGATATGCAGAACTTCTCTTCAATTCAGAATAATCGCTCCTGATTAACATAAGAGCAGAATTATCCAGTAATGCCTTCATTATCTGCAGAAAGACCTGTCCATGGTATGGTAACTGATTTTCAACCTTGGCCTGGCAGGCCCCTGGGAAAGGAAAATCTATGATACAGTTCTGATGTGATTATGAAAGTCAATTAATTATAGAGAAATAAGCCCATTGATAACAAGCTGAAAATCATTCTGCTGTGGAGTTACACCTTCACCTCCCTTGCTTACAGGAAAAGTAAGAAGCACACAGATAACACCCATGGGGGTCTCCTTGCACTAACTCCAGAAATGACTGCTCTGGTGTTTCTGCTGTGGCTGAGAAAGGAAGAAAGTCTTCTGTGTGATTGTACCTGGAGGAAGTGCTGGAGACAACGTCAGCAAACATCACCAACATATTTTATGATCTCAGATAATGAGTCAACAGGTTTCACTGAGAACAAAAAAAAGCTGTACCCACCCAAGCATGGGAATGATATCTACACAAAATGACTCAGTGTTTTTATAGTGATAACCACTGAGTGAGAGATGAAGTCAGTAGTAGTCAGTCAGGTAAAGCCATGTCTGTGTGATTATAACTGGAAAAATCACTGTACCAGGGGAATGTCAGACACGTCTAAGAGAAAACATAAGCTCCTGGAAACTCTGAATCTGAGCTCAGAGCTGATTTCGAGGGAAAGCAGACCAGCAGGATCACTAAGGACAACTCCACGACTTGTTGAGATGTAAAGAAGGGAGATCTCAGTGCTGTCAGCAGTAAAAGTCTATCAAAGAAGAAAATCCTATCCACATGCTTATACATGCTTTCTTAGAAATACTGTAGTGAGATGCCAGAGCGTTCCCTTTACTAGGCAGTAAAGATTTGCAATGTTGGCAGAGGACAAGAAATATTTCTAAAAAATGCTTAAGGTGATTAATATGATCTAGCGGCAGCAGAGGGCACCAGTTGCAACAACATCTGACTTCTTCAGAGCCCAGAGTAATCCTGGCCGGGGCAGTCCCCTCCAACCTGCAAGGTCCCTTGCAGGCTCCGGCAGTTCTCCAGGATTCCCCTTTACATCTCTGCCAGGCTGCTTCCTTCCTCCAGCCACTCAGCTTTGGGTCCTGCTTCAGTTCCACTCTTCTCTGAGGATACTTGCCCCAACTCCTCTCTGTGTGATCCTGTCCCATGCAGTGGCCATTCCCACCCTCACAGCTTGTGCTCTGAGCCCCCTTGGCACCCTCCCCTCCTTGCTTCAGGTGCTGCTGCCCCAGGTGGAAGGAGCCCCATCACAGGTACATCTTCCTGCCTACCCCACACCCTGTGGGACCTCCCCAGAGATGTGCCTGCCCCACGACCCCCACTCCAGGGCTTCCACCACTCCTTCCCATCCTCCACAAAGACCAACACCTGGAATTTGAGAGATCACAGCCACTAGGACTCTCCTTTCATAAATCTATCGTAAGACACTCTAGGAAAATCCGATCTCATCATTTTGCTACGAAGAAAGTGTTTCTTTTTCTCAGCCCTCCTGATGATTCCCATAGCACAGTGGGCTATCTAAACATAGTCACAAAGCTACTTCCAAACCAAACCACCTTCCACCTGAAACAAGCTGGGTTTCAGGAATGCACGAGAATAGTGGTGACAATCCATGGAAGACCACAGTATTAAAGGCACAAAATTCATATCAGAATTCACATCATACTGAGATATTTCTCTCTGGTTTGCTTCACTGACTTACATCTAGACCCTCAAAAGCCAAAACCCTCCTACAGCTGCATCACATCTGCCCTCTCTTGTCTCCCCTCCAGGTCTGAACACGCAGCTGTCCCGACGGCACTCTGCACAGGAATTCAGGCCACAGACATTGCTTGCTTGGGGACACAGAGCTCTGGCAAAGCTCTCACAAATCATTCCTGCTGCACTCACCAGTGTGGTGGTCATGGGGAAGTAGTGCATGATTTCTTTTATGGGCAGTATGTTCTCATGCTGTAGTGTGTGAAGGGCCATCTTGGTCATATGGTTCATTCTGAATGACACCAACTCACACAAGCAGTCATCCTGTAAAAGAGCCAGAAAATCAACTGCCAGTAGCAGCCAGATGCCACCACCTTTATGGAGAAAACGACAGAATTTAAATCTCACCCATTATGGCAATGAAGAGCCAAGCTCTTCCTTCAATAACCTTAGTGAAACCCAACTGGCTTTAAAGGAAGGAGTGGAGAATTACAGTCTTTGTAATGGAAAAAAAAGCTGCGTTTACTTGCCCTATCAATTTAATTAGCTTTGTGAATGACTGAAGAGTAAAAGAAGAGTTTGATGATTTAACTTTGCATTAGAAAGAAACAAGCAAAATTTTCCAGCTTTAAGTGCCCCAAATATTTGAAAACCAAAATATATTCCAAAATGTTATTGGCCTAACAAGATTTGGTGTGAAAATACCATTTGTTACTTATACAAAACAGGTTACTTATAGGAAACCCAGTTTTACATGCACTTTTTTGTCGGTGAATTTACTCATAGTGAAAATGCTAATCTTGAAAGTCCCAGAGACAGATGAACTTTGGCAGGTCAAACTATACCAAAAGGAATAAACAAAACCATAAAGAAGTATCACAGAAAAGCCGCAGATATGTAACTTTTCCCATCATATTTCTTTTCCAGCTGTCCAAAGATTTTGCCTTATTCCCCTGACTCCTCTTAAACTAGCTTCTCCTGTTAAAAATGTGCATTTATAAATGATGAAGCCATGAGCAACTAATGCAGTTTGACTTGATCATCTCTACAGCACAAAGAATTTTTGCTTGTTAGACTGCCAGCATAATCTTTAAAGATTCAGCCAGGCTGAGTTCAAAATTTGCCAGTGATGATGAATCTACCACCAGTCCCACTTCTCATCTGAATTTTTCTATCTCTAGCTACTGGCTCTTGACATGATTTTGACTGCAAGGTTTAAGTATTTCTATTGATAAAGCAGATAAAGTTTTATAAGAGATAAAGTGATAATAATGAAACCAAAGTGCTACCTTTCGCCCAACAGTGTCTTCACACTTCTCTGGAAATATGTTGAGTGGATCACTCTTCTTGAAGTTGCCTGAAGAAACAGCAAGACAAAAATACAAGGAAGCCTATTTCTCCTCATATGTATACCAGCTGTATGCTGACATACTGGCACAGATGTCTGAGAAGTTGCTTTTCATTTATTCCTACCAAAGGAAGATCTGTATCAGTCCTCAGGTTTTAATAAAGTGTGTTTAACTCTACACCATGGCCGAGTCATGCAACCACATCACCAGAACATGCTCTTGCAAAAAAATTTACTACCCAGGAAAGTAACTTGTTCAGGACAAGATCCCTCCTCCCCTCCGTGGTGCTCTCATTTCCAGCACAGCATGTTCTGTCAGCTGAAGGTGAAGGACGTGGGAAAGGGGAAACTTAGCCCACGCAGTGAGGTCGCACTGTGTGTTTCTGAAAGCAGCCGCAGCCTTCAGACAAGAACCTGCTTGCAACACCCTTTATTCTCATCATTTCTGAGGAATTGAATCAGGAATTGACCTCACAAGATTTCAGTGTTTCTAAAGTCTTGAATTCCTAGTGTTGTCCCATCACCCATGTTCAGTCCCACTGAGTCTCCTTTTCAGTTTCCCACATGCTGGGTTAACTGCTGAAGCACAGATTCTCTTTTCGTGATTGGTAACACCTGTTCTGTGAGATTTTCCACATAAGCTGTTAGAGCCAAGCAGAACCTTCATCTAGAAGTCATCCAGACTGTGGGTGAGCTGCTAACTTATCCCCAAACTTGCATTTCTGGATCCCCATCTGTACAACTCTGAAAAAACTTATGGAAAGACCTTTCGTCATTAGATGCTTGGATCAATTCATACATCCGAATAAGATCCTAATCTGATCAGTTACTTCAGCAAAGCCCCTGACCTTTCTGTGGGTTACCCAAATGCAGCTCAGCCTGCTCTGCCATTGCTCTCTTCAGACTCTCCTGCTTCCAGTGCCTGCCTTTTGCAAAGCCTCCTGCATCCTCCTGTTATTACACCTGTTGATTTCCTCTTGAGACACAAGTACTGTTAAGAAAGTTTTCTTGCCAGAAACATTTGTCATGCATGCTTTGAGAAAACTAGTTCATACCTTTGCTGTCAAGGTAGCCCTGTAAAACAAAAGGGAGAAGAAACATAACTAAATCTTGACCATTATTAGTTATTTTTTCTGCTTACTTCCATCTATACAGACAGAAATACCAGTACTCCCACTTTTAAATCATGTAGCACTCATTAGACTTTGAGATCTAAAGATGCCAGAAAAATCAGGTTTCAGCAGTGCAGATCCTGGGGAGGAGAAGGCTTCCAGATGGCCTTTTATTCCCTGAACAAGAAAAGCCTGCTGTGAAATGCTGCTGCTAGAAGAGCTTGGGCATACTGAAACAACCCAGGCTTAAGTAGAATCCCAATGGTGTAAATCCATTGCTTTTGGGTTAAAATTTAAAAAAACATTTTTCTTCATGTCTGAAACCAACCTGATTTTTTGTAGTCTACTATCAAGTCCATTTAATGGGTACTTTTACTTTGGGACAAATGCAGTGGCCAAGTGAAAATAGGGCAACATTTACATACTTCCTATAAACACGTGGGACCAGCAAGTCCACTTCTGACCTTTTGTTTCCACAGGGCCAGAGAAACCAGATCTGCTTGTTTTAGGCCTCAGTAAACATAGCTTTCTTACCATTTGGAGTTCAGCAGTGACCAGGCAAGCACTGGACAAAGCCAGACTGTTCAAAGCTTTATACAAACATTTTGTGAGACTTGATCATCAGAGTATCAGGCTGGCTTTCTCAACATGCATATCTGGTTTTCAACAAACATGCCCTCCAGATATATTACCCTGCAATTATTAGGATAATTATTAAAGCTGATTGATTACTGATTAACACTGACTGCTACTAACCATTAGTAGATATAACATGAATAGCAGCAGCCAGTACCATAGACATTGTGCTCTAGAACATGCAAAAAAAGATATTTACAAAGCTGGCAGATCTGGAAAAGTTACTAAGCAGCTTTGACAATTACCCTTATAATATCTTCCTCACGGATGGGAGAGAACTGGCTTATTATCTCATGCGGCTTGTCCAGATCTGACCCTAGAAAAAGAAAAGAAAATAAAGGCTGGAGTTTGTATTTGATACTACCCAATCCCTGAAGGCAGGAATAGAGCTCCCTTTGCTGTCATGGTTGCAGTATCTTTGAGGCAAGTGGTATGGCTCAGCTTATTGCTGAATTGAAACAAAAAATCTGGCTAAGAGCTGCAGGCTGCAACCAAAGAACACTGTATTATAGATAAAGTACCTAACAGTCATTTAAGTGAGATGAGAGTTATCCATATGCTTCAGCCCGCCCCAGAGAAGGTGGCTCTTATATTACTGTGCTTCCAGCACAGATGAAAGGACTCTGAGACTCTGCTGCCAAGTCTTCAGGAAGACCGATGTACCACTCGCCTATGGGGATTTCTCCTGAAATGGATCCTGAAAAGGCAGCGAGTGGAGGGGGAGGAACTATGTGTGACAGCTGTTGGTCTGCACATGATATTAGTCACTTCATGTATGCGAGGAAGGTGCTCAGACAAGGTACTGAAAAGTGAATAAAGAGCTCTACAGACAAGCACCAATTCGGGAGAGAAATGACTCTTCAGGGACCCATATAAAAGGATGTTCTCAGTCTAGTTCCCACTGCTGACACAAACTGTGGTAATTACATTGCACGTAAGGTGTTCCTCTGCTGTGTCTGTGCAGTTCTGCTGAACTGTCTGGCCAGATTTTCCAGAAACCTCCGCTGTATACTGGTATATACAGGCAGTCAAAAGCCTGAATTAACTTTAGAGTGAACCCTGATTAAGTTAAATATGGGTTAAATATTTCTAGCATCAGAGGCTCACATCGATTGATTAAAATGTCTTAACTCCTGAATCAAGAGGCTGTAGCAGGTGACCACCAGGCAGCAGAAAGCACCACAGGCATGTTCCCATGCTCTGAGTGAGCACTGTGAATAATTACAGGAAATGTCTAGGCCTCTCCAAAGACCAACAAGTTCCTCTGTGAAGAGGAGACTCAAACACACTCCCAGATGTGGGAACAGATGGATTCATCAGTGTGCTCTGTAACCAGGGAATTGGATCAGAGGCTGGGAAAGGACCTCGTGTCTCTATCTCTGTAGGGCTGTTCCAGGCTATTTTGTCAGGTTGGTGACATCATGCTCTCAAAATTCATTGTCATAATCTGAGGAGTCTCTTATTTAATAGCTTCTGTAATGAAAGAGAATTCAACCAGGGAGCTAAAAGTGTTGTTAGTTCAACTGGAAATCATTAAGACCTAGGTGAGTAATGTTGCTGAGACAAATTTCTATCCCTCTGACTATGCAATGAACTAGGTAAATGGGATAAATGAAATCAGATCCCACCACCTAAAAGCCAAGGTCCCACTGTAGAAGACATTGCAAACACAGAGGTAGACCTGAGCCTTTCCTTGAAGGACAGATACCCAGAACACAACAGGGTACAATCATGCGGCAGGATTGGTGGAGAACGTTACCCAGACCCTGACTACATCAATGAATAGAGAATTTATCAGTCAGGTGTATGTCCTTGTTTTGGCTGGGACAGAGCTGATTTTCTTCTTAGCAGCTGGCACAGTGTGTTTTAGATTTAGTGTAAGAATAATGTTGATAACACACTGATGTTTTAGGTGTTGCTAAGTAGTGCCTATCCTAAGTTAAGGCTTTTTCAGTTTCCCATGCTCTGCCAGCAAGCAGATGTACAAGAAGGTGGGAGAGAGCACAGCCAGGACAGCTGACCCGAACTAGTCAAAGGGATATCCCATACCATAGAACGTCATGCTCAGTATATAAACTGGGGGAGGCTGGCTGGGAGGGGCAGGTTGCTGCTCAGGCATCAGTCAGTGGGTGGTGAGCAGTTGCACCGTGCATCACTTGTCTTTTCTTGGGCTTTATTTATCTCTCTTTTTTGTTATATTCCTTTTCATTATTATTATTATTAGTATATAATATTTTATTATTGTTGTTGGTTTTATTATATTTTATTTTACTTTAGTTATTAAACCGTTCCTATGTGAAGCCACAAGTTTTACTTTCCCCCCTCCCCCAAGTCTCCTCCCCATCCCACTGGGATGGGGAGGAGTGAGCGAGTGGCTGCATGGTGCTTGGTTGCTGGCTGGGGTTAAACCACGACAGTGTATAATGCTATGAGGAAAATTAACTCCATCTCAGCCAGACCCAATACATGTATATACTTTTTAATGCATTAAATGGTCTGCTTGGTCACTGTTACTGTCACTCTAGAAGCTGTAAGTGAGCTGGGAAGGTGACAGGTACTGGCATACTGCTGTCTAAATTCCTCAGACATAGCTCTTCACAGCATGAGGAATTTTACACTGCTGGCCTGGTGTTTTGCTGGTAAAAGGAAGGATCACAAGCAGGATCCCGGGAATGAAGGAAAGGATGTCCCTAAGATTAGCTCTCTAGTTGGTGGAGCTCCTCTGGCTGCAGGGCTCTGCTCCTCTTCAAGAGGGAATGCACACATAATTTTCATGGCTACATTTCTCTTAAAAGTGTAAGCTCTGTAACTGCATCTGCACAACCCTAGCACATCCCCTCGATGGGGTACTACAATGCTACAAATGACCAGTACTGCATTAAGTAGCCATTGCTACAGGAATGTTGGTAAGAGACTAGCCAGTTATGGTGATTTCCATACCCAGGGTCCTCCCGTAGTTTTCCAGGTGCTCTACCAGTGCCTCCATGGATGTACGCTTTGTCTCATCGTGCTCCAAGTTGGGGGCTATTATGTCCCACAATTTCAGAGGAATTGAGTCTGGTCTTTGTGCCCTGTGCCCCATACAGATCTAAGAGGGGAAGACAAAGAAAAGGAGCAACTATTGATGACCGCAGCTGAGCTTGACTGCAAAGCAAAACAGCCCTGGACAATGCTTATCCTACTATCTCAAGGTCGTAACATAGGTTATGGAAATGTAAATGAGACAGCTATTGATTTCCAGGATTATACCACCATAATGGAGCAGAATTTGACCTATTTAAATACCCCTTTCACTCTTCCAGTTCCCCAACACCACTGTGAAGCACCATTGAGATTTTTTAACTGCTGCTATTCAGGCCCACACATAACGTTTCCCTTGATGACCTCACCCCTGAAAGACCCAACAGTATCCTTCTGCCTGTTATTAAATCCCTTTATACCACAGCCGGTCCCACTCTGTTTTATTTTTTACCAGTTTCCAATGCAGCAGTCATAGATGTTTCAAGCATAGGGGTATCAGACACTACTCTCATCCCAAAGTAGAGACAATATTCAGATACAAGTGGTTTTCATTGAACTGTGATACGATAACTCAGTACAGTACTCAGAGCAGAAACTCCAGCTTTAGTCTACCCTTCACAAGCTGCTATAGCAAGTCCTTATGCTTATTTAACCAGATTTCTTTTAACAATATGCAGATTTTTCCCTCTGGTTCCCATAGATGTCTGCAATTTCCTCTCCCTTCCTGGATGACTCCATCACCTCTCTGGAACCTTCACTCCTCCATTTACCTTGGGGAAAATGGAGCTTCTCCAGAACACACACATGGATGTGTAACCATATAGATAGGAACTGCCTATTTGTGTGGCTGAAGATCGTTCTTCATGCACTTGCCCAGATTCAGATGCTTTATCAAGGTCCACAGGTTTGAAAGACCAAATTCAACGTGAACTTCAGTGTCTCAGGCTGAAATAGGTTATATTTGTCATGGATCCTGTTCATTTCTCACTATTTGTGTCCCTTCATACCCTTAACACCCTCTGGTTTAAGAACACATTCCTCAGTGGGTAGAAGAGTTTTTCTGATCTCCTATGAAAGCGACTTACCTCTTCTATGAATCTAGACACAGGCAAGTACCTGAGCTCAAAGTATGTTTGCCCACCATACAGGAGAATGGAGTAAGATGTTGCAGCAACCGCCCATGCATCGGAGAAAGCAGAGAAGATGTGATACTGCAGGGACTCAGGAGCACTGAAGTATACGGACAGTGGCTCCTCACTGTCTCCTGCGTTAAGACAGAGGTGAATCAGGACAAAGGCCATGACCAAAATTCTCTTGCCCTTGCCATCGATATAGATTTATCTTTGTAACAATCAGTAACCATCCTCACAGCACCTGGACATGGCCAATAAGAAAATAAAAGAGGGAAAACTGCTCTTAGCAATAACTACTAGACATCCTACAAGTTATTCATAAGGAGGGTAAAGAGACCAGAATATAGAAAATAAGTCATACTGTCTGTGTGAGACTGTTTCTATCACACCTTCATAATTCAGAAAAAAGTTGACTGCTTGTAATTGCGTGTGACTGAGGGATGGAGGTCTCAGAGGAGTTTTGGCAGGTGTGAAAAAAGGAGGCTTTTTATAGTGTCTTCACTGAAGGAAGGCTGTGGCACGACTCAGGCTTTATTACACATACAAGAACCCACATAGACACTCACCCTTATAATATATTCCTGGGCCACCAGGCTTGTGTGGCTCCAGTAACAGGGTGGGAAACTGAGTGAATAAGTAAGGGCTTTGCCTACGATTTCAAAGTACGAGCTGCAAGGCTTCGGAGTTTATATACTTACGGGCATTTTTGGGACAGTTTCATTCTTTAACCTTTGACTGGCATTGTTTACAGAGTGAGTTTTGTATAATTTCTGATGACTCAATGATTTTAATCTTAGTCTGTTATGACAGCTTCCCAGACAAAGCTGCAACAGGTGTAATATGCAAAGACTGGTTGAATTTTTATGTACTTCCTGAACTGATTTTTTTTTTTTGTTAAAGCCATTTCCTTATGAGAAGCACATGATTAACCCTATCTACAGCAGGTTTGGGTGCTTACTGCTGCTATGCATGTATAAATCATTCATAAGAGCCAGCCAGCCCTAGCCAGGTACTCAGAATGACTGTCAGACTGCAGCAAAAAACTGAGCAGGAGGAGAACAAGCTGGGGTCCTAGCAGTTGAATTGTTTCAATAGCAGTCAGGGTAAGAACAGGTGCTCTCCAAGGCTTCTTACATTTCACTCTCCGTCTTTTTGCATATTCATATCATTAATAGTGTTAGCTTGCATTTATCAGGGCTCTCTAAGTTCTTCAGAGATATGGGGAAGGGCAAATTCCCTGAGGATACTAAACCTCAGAACAGAGACTTGACTCACAAAGGAGCTGTTCAGTGAATAGCAGCCCACTGAAAACTACCGACTTTTCCCAATCCCATCTTCACCCCACCAGCTCCTCATGTCTGTACCTCTGAGCTGCCCAGATTTGATGGTTTCATAGGAACAATCAGTAGCTGAATAGTATCTCTCATCCTGTGGGGGAGCCAGTCTCGCCTGGAAGAAATCAGACAGCTTGACCTGCACTTGAAGTGTTCCAGTTCCTTGTCGCCCACCTGTGACCACAATGAAGCTGGCTGGAGTGATGTTGCAAAGTAAGACCCTTTTCTCGTGACATGACCCAACAGCTCTGGCAATATCTTTTAACATGCCTATTATAATGGATTGGGTGAGCTTATTTCTTTTTTCCTGCAAGAAAGCCAAGAGCGGGTTCCCATCTTCCATCATGTACAGCGGAGGCACTCCACAGGCGCTGGACATTTGCAGCTTGGCAATGGACTCCCTGTCTTGACACAGAGCCACTATTTTGATCACCTCTTGAAACCTTTCAGAGTCACTGTCAGTGGCATTTGTCTGCAAGATGTCATTCAGGGTCTGTTGTTTGGCTATGTAGATCTTTGCATTGCCGACAGGTGTGATACCTTGCACAACAATGCTACTGGCATTTGTCTTCATCTGTCCCTTGAGGGTAAGATCAGGGAAGGTGACCTTCAGATGTTCTCGGAGAGCTGCCTCCACATGGCTGGGATCAGCTGGGATCACCTTGTTTCCCAGCTCAGTAGCATGCGTGTATGTGCCATCCTTGCTAAAGAGTAATGGTGCAACGCAGTGTCTCACCTCACTCAGTGGGTGATAAAGCAACTTTTGGAAGAAATGATTGAGGATGATCATTGCCAAAGTTGTCTTCTTTTTAGTGGCAGTTGTCATGCACCATTCCCACAGGCTTTGGAGGAGATGCAGGCACTCTTTTACTGCCCCTGTGACAGAGGAATGTTCTGTTAATGCCACTGCAGAGGAGCCACCATCATACATTGCAGACTTTTAAAAAGAACGTGGCACCATGGTACAGTGATTTGAGACAGGAAAAGAAGAAAAATACTGTTTATCTGCTGTAGCATTGACTAAGCAGAGCCAAGTCACCACAATCACATTGAAAAGGCTGTACCAGGTTGGACATCTGTAGGCAACTGGAGTGCTGGTTTATGTCTCTAGTGAGAGTTTTGTCTCAGCAGCACAGGGCTCAGTTCAACGAATAGAAAAGCAATCGGCTCAGAAATATTAGATAACGAAGATCTCAGCTGCTTTATCTAAGAAACTGAAAGCCCAGTCCTGCCTCTTTCTGGAAGGTAATAATTTTGTCATTGTCATCATCACCTTCCTCAATCAAGTCAGTCAGTGGTGAATGCTAGACAAAAAGGGATAATAACTGGACGCACAGTCTAATAAATAAAGCAGCTGAGACCTTACGGAATAGTGACCAATAGAGCAGTGGCTGTTTTGCCATTGCCTGAAATCTGATACCCAAAGCAAGTACCGGCTTTGCCTATGCCTCAGGCCAGTCCTGCGTTTCCTTACCTTGTGTGTGGCTGGCTTGGATATGTTCAGTGATGCGCTCAGTGATTTCCAATAGAATCTCCCAGTGCTTTTTCGCCAACTTTGTGCACACATGGAAGAAGAAGGGCTGGCTGACTGCAAGAAGTTTGTCTTCAAACACCTGGAAAACACAGAGAGTAACTGAGTTGCTCACATTTACTGTGAGCTTCGTTCGTGGTGTTTGCTTACTTTCATATTAAGTAGCAGACTGCACATCCGACTAAAAGGATGCATAAAACAAGTCTCTTGCCCAGGGATTGTGTCTTTTCTGCTCACAGAGTAACGTCACGCCAGTGAGAGATGGACAATTCAGGAGTTACAAAAGCGATACTAGGATAGCACAATAGGTTTGTTACACACCTTTTCAGTAAGAACAAGAATAAAGATATGTCTTATCATCCAGGGTACTCTCTGAAGCTGCTTCTGGATGAATTGGAACTGCACGACCCTCTGGTTTGCACAAATCACTTTTTTCCCCAGTGTCTTAAGGAAACTTTCCAAGTGCTTCAGGTACGTCTCTATGAAATTTGGCCAGGGTAGTTGTTTTTTTACAGCAGTGGAGATAGCCATTCTGATTTTCTGGTAGGCACTAAAGCACAAATACTCATAATTTCTCTCCTCTGAAGGTCCAGTGCATTTTGCAAAGACCATTCCCCTCAACAGAGCCTTCAGCTTTCCATTGTTTGTTGTGAAGACATGAACAAACATTGCTGCCAGAATCCAACAGTGTAGTTTCTCCTGCTGAATGCGAAGCTCCTGGTTGGAAGCAGAGCTGTTGCATTGGATGAGATTTCTTACTCTCAGCTCTAAGTTCTCCAGGTTTGCCAACCTAGAGAAAGTAAGAAAGTCCCTTTTGATGTTTTTGACCAACATCTGACAGATCTGTTGTCTGATCCGCTCATTGCTAGCATCCCAGTATCTCATAAAATAATCATCCAGCTCTTGAAAAGATATGTAGGACATTTCTTTCAAGATGTCTTCAGTTTCTGGACAGAAAATATAAAAAACATGTATCAGCTGAAACACTCCCAGAGTTTCTAGATGGTTTCTGTACTGGATCACAGCCTACAGGGACCATTAGTCAGTTTGACTGTCCTCAAAGAAGAGGATGTGGTTTGAGACGGTGCTAGGAACGTACCAATGAACATGCTTACAACCTACCAGAAATCTGAAAGGAAAAGAAAAGAGTCACTCCTTACTATTCTGTTAGGCATCCTGACCAAACCTTGCACATAATGCTCCTTGAAGATGTCCCAGAATACAAAGCCATACACATATTCTGAATGCGGTACAGTGGTCAAAACCTGACTACAGCTTGAGCTTTTAATGAAAGAGCTAGTCTATTTTCCCCTATCTTGAAGAGATAAATTGGAAGAGGTGAAGTCTTGCTATTGACTATGGTAAGAACTGAAGTTGCCTCACAGCATTGCTGAAGCAATGCTGCACAGGCATGAATGGCAATCCATATTTTAGTTGATGCTTGCCCATTAAGACAAGATAGCTTTATGAGACTCAATCTGAATCGTAACACCTTCCCTATCTCGCTTGTGTTTTATAGTTCAGCTAGCTTCACCAGGCAGTCAGATGTATGCTTAATGCCATAAGCAAGGGACATGCAGTTCATGCTTGCTTTCCCCACCAGCTCTTTCCTTTGCAGTAGCTCCAGTGCGCTGTTTGTTAATCACTACCACCCAAGAGCATTACGCCTGTACGAATCATCCTCCAGTAATCACTCTGATGCAGATAAATATGGTCTTTATTTTACAGCTCAAGAGCACAACTGCAAAGGCAGGAGACTCTTGCGTGGGACATGAAAGTTCCTAAAGGCTATTGCAACAAAGTCCTCCCAGCTGCTGCTGTGTGGGAGTATTACATGAGCAGGAGCACCCTGCCTGGGAGACCATTACCAGTATGTGGGAGCAGCCTGTGTATGGAGTGTATGTGCAGGAGCAGTACCTCTGCGGGGAAGCACTCTCTGCTGCAAGAATGAGTTGCTGAAGGAAGAGGTGCAGTGATGTCTCCAGTACGGTCTGAATGACTCCCTTGATCTATCTGACCTCCTGAAAGGGGCTGTAATACAAACATGGAGCACAGAGACATTAGTCGGCTAAATCCACCGCTGTTATCCTGCAGACACTCTGCAGTAAGTGCATACTCAAAAATGCTGGTATCACTTACAATCTCTGCTTATGGAGGATGAGAAGGGCGAAGTAGACTCTGGAAAGAGAAGGCAGAAAGTTAAGGAGACCAAGCTTTTCTCCAGGATAAGCCAAAATATAAACAACTAAAAGGCACAACAATGTCTAATCTGAGACGGAATAAGCAAGCCAGTTTGTGACTGTTGTTTAGTACCTGGCCCTACATGTGTATTTACTGCCAGGTGCAGATACCCAAATCAGTGCAGATCTGCTTCTCTATCATTATGTAGATACATAGGTGCCATTAAAGGTTTAGGATTTTAGAGACAGCAC
This sequence comes from Pandion haliaetus, assembly GCA_013401275.1. Taxonomy (NCBI): domain Eukaryota; kingdom Metazoa; phylum Chordata; class Aves; order Accipitriformes; family Pandionidae; genus Pandion; species Pandion haliaetus. The sequence continues at coordinate 105,537 of VYZV01020519.1, read as the reverse complement.
CTCTTCCTGTCTGTCTGTTTTGTGAAGTGTGCAGCACAGTGAAGGGCGCCGAAGGTTTATCCCCCAAATCAGGTTAGATACTGAAAAATCTATCACAAGAAACATATCCTTTTTCTGAATACCAAACTGCTGGCCAGAAAGTCATGATCAGTTCTACACAGCAGTGGCATGAATATCCTACATCCCCCTGGCTATCTGGGGAGTTTTATACTATTGGAAAGAAAGTATTTCAGCTTCTCCTCAAGATACGCATATCTCACTGGAGCACTAAGATTTCTTAGAATTCTTTAGGGAAGATATTTTAGGCCAACTAAAGAAGTTATTTCAGGTTGCAGTAGAGAGCATTTACCTTTAAGCAGAATATATTCTTTTCTCTCCCTCCGGGACCAAAGATCTAGATTTCACAGAGTTTGGAAAAAATTGCCACAGGACTGTTTTGGTAAAACTCTCAGGATATATTACCATCACCAAGTGCAGACAGTCTGACTTTGCTCTGCCTGTGTTTCTAGTTGATGCAACATGAGCTATGTCTTTCTTAGAACCCATTTATGAGCACAGAACTGTGCCCAAATTAGACAGTTCTGTCTCATCATGGGGTCTGACTACGTAGAGATAGCCTTAGACATTTTAAAGTAAGGCGATCTGTCAAAATCCTCACTGAAGTGAGGCACCTGTGTAAAAAACTGTTGGTCCAGCTTGCATCCTGGATTTATGCAGGAAGCCTGGACTGGTGCAGATAATCTGGCAGAAACTTGTACCACTATTACTGAGTAATTCTTAACGTCCCATACTAGAAACTGCCTCTTTCCAAAGCTGTCACCCTCCTCTCCTTCTCCAGGGCAAAACAAACTTCAAATTAAATCAATCCAACAGTCAAACATGACAAGACCTATGATCTTACCTGTGTCTATTTCCCTCAATACTATCTGTTTCCTTCTGCTCAATGGAATCAATTTTCTATGACGATCTATGGTTTTCTTTATTTTGCGCAAAAGTTGTGGGTCGTTGACTTCTACTGAAAAGCAACATTGCCATAGATTGGGCAAAGTATAAGTAGCATCAAACAAAAGCAGTACAATTCTCCTCAGCTTATCTGCAGTTACAAGCATGTCTAAAAGAGTTCGGAAGTATTGGTCTTTGTAGACTGGTATAAGTGTAACAGGGATAATTTTCATGGGTTTCTGCATGGCATGTATGATGGTATCGCCACCAACAAAATTCCTGTAACCATGGTAACAGCAGTAATCATCGTTCTCCAAGACTTCCACAATCTTCTCATTAATAAAGCTGTCAACAGCTATCTGCTCCTTGTTCCGTGGTGCAGGGGCAGATGGGATGTAGAGGTCATAGCAATACAATTTATGACAGATGAGGTCACCTGAAACAATACAAGATGAGTAGTAGTACAGCTCACTCCACTCAGTTGGGAATACTGGTTTCACATGGGAACATCCTTCCAGGTAATCCAGTTAACTTCACAATGCACTGATTGCTCCTTCACTAGGAAGAAGAGCATTACTTTTGCCTACTGCAGATGCATTTGGGCAATGTATAAGCAGGTATTAAGGTCTGAGTGAAATTCTATACTTTGAATGAAAGAAAGAGATCATAGAATCATAGAACAGGCCAGATTGGAAGGGATCTTGAAAGATCATCCGGTCCAACCTTTGTGGGAAAGGGACCCTAGATGAGATTATCTAGCACCCTGTTCAACTGCATCTTGAAAACCTCCGGTGATGGGGACTCTACCATGTCCCTGGGGAGGTTGTTCCAGTGACTGATTGTTCTCACTGCAAAAGTTTCTTTCTTATATCAAGACGAAACCTCTCCTGGTGCAACTTGTACCCATTGCTTGTTCCTTCTCTTCTCCACGTGGCTCCTTGTGAAGAGAGCCTCCGTTTTCTTTGTAGCTGCTCTTTAAGTATTGGAATACTGTGATGAGATCCCCCCGAGCCATCTCTTCTCCGAGGAGAAAAGACCTAACTCCTTCAGTTTTTCCTTACAGGGCAGGTTCTCCAGCCCTTTGATCATCTTTGTGGCCCTCCTTCGGACTATCTCCAGCATGTCCGTACCTTTTTTGAACTGTGGGAACCAGAACGGGACACAGTACTCCAGGTGTGGCCTGACTAGCGCTGAGTGGAGTGGGATATGGTTATCGTTCCAGGTGCAGGACTCTGCACTTGTCTTTGTTAAACTTCATACAGTTCTTGCTAGTCCACTCTATGCCCTAGAGGCCTATTAGAAGATCACAGTCTCAGAATGAGTTTTTGGGATTCTTGCATTTCTCCTCAGGACTGTCTAATGTTTGAGCTTATCAAAAAGGTCAAGCATGGAGTAAGATCTGATTTTGGTGGAGTAGGTAATTTTCTTTTCTTCCCATTTTATTCTATACATTCATAATAATTAACCTGAAATTGAGATAATGTTGAGGGAGACAAAAATGGTTTCCCCTGGGTGCTTTATGAAGTGACCCTGGAGGACTAATTCCAAAGTTACATTAATTGAAGTTAAAGTAAAAATACCCACTACCTTCAAGAGACATTGATCCAAGAAGCACTGACGTAATTACTAACCAATCTGAGCAGTGACGGTGACATCCAGAGCAGCCCTGAGCAAAGTTCAGGTTCTGCACACACTCCAATGCTGGACGAAAACAGATATGTATTTTGGAGTAAGGTTTTACTCACTGAAGTCACTCTTGCATTTGGTTCTTGTTAAAAATCAGACTTGGCACATTTGTAAATATTGCCATCAAGGCTTTGATACTTGAGTAAGCAACATTTGCTCTAAAGTTCCCTGCTAATGATTTTAGAGAGAATGATTACTTCCAAGGGTTTCCCTTTCCCCATCTCCTCTGATCTATCCCCACAGACCTGGGAAAACATTGACCTCTTAATAGAGGGCTTGAGGGATGTTCCTGGTTCAGAGAACAATGCTCTGAGCCTGCAGACCAGCTGCAGGTTGCAGCCTAGATAGACTGGTCTTGGAGACCCTTACCACATTTCCTTTCTCCACACTGCTGACAGGTTTCTGTCTCGCTGTTGGTATTCATCCTTCCCAGGGCATTTGTAGAGTCACAGAGCAAATGGATGGAGCATGTGCTTGATCTCTCCCCTGTACTGTTCCCTGTGCTGTTTTCAATCAGGTATAATTGTTAAGCTGAAGTAGATCACCATGGGCTGACTTTTCATATTCCACAGCCTGACCAGAGCCAGGGATCAGGATCAAGCCTGGAGATCAGACAGGTTAGAGTTGGTCAGACAGTAAATGCTAGGAGCTGAAGAATTCTTACAAGAACAGTTTGAAGGTTACCAGACCCTAACAGGCAGTGGTGATCAAGGAAGAGTCCTTTCAGCTCTAGGCTATCACCTTTTCTATGCATTCTAGCTCCTGCACTGTGGTATCACTGAGGTCTTTGTGGAGGGGACATAAGATCAAATTCTACAAACATTTATGGCATCTTCCACTGCCATATGAGGCTCAGCTTGCCTTCCCCTAGAAGCATTGGTAGGGAGGTCTCAATTGTTCTCCTGCCTTGCTTTGCAAGCATTTCTCTACAGATATCTGGCTGGTAACTTGCATGTCCTTGAGGATATTGGCAAGCACCAGTGCAAAACACCCAGAAAAAAGTGTTCTGTTTTTTTCATTCACATCTAGCAATCCACATTTCTTCCAGTAACTAAAAAGCTACAGAACAGGACATAGCAAGGAGGGCCTTTTCCTTTTCATCATCATAGTAGGACGTATCACTGCTACATTTGCAGTTATGCTTGCTGCTTTGCCTCAGATTCCTTTTCCAACTGTTAGTCATGCTGCAGCTGGAAGGAGTTTTCCCAGTAGCCCTCCAGTAACTAGGATCAGGGTTTATTAATATGAAGCTCAAAATTAAATAATTAAACTATCCAACTGCCTCCTGCTGGGTCCCAGTTTCTGGTGCACAGGACTTTCTCACAGCCTTCTTCTATTTCCTCCCCACCAGGCAGTTCTCTCCAGCCTCTCCAGACAGCTCCCTCAAACTGTGGCCAAGGCCACCACAAATCCTTTGTCTAGAACAGCTGATTTGCCTTGCTTTGTCGTACCACGCCTCACCTCTTCAGTCTCTACATTTCTCTCTGTGACAGACCACACCACACAGCTTCTGGATTGAGAAGAACACCAAGTACAGGAGTAACTGAACTGAAGACTCATTTAAAAGGCCGATATTTGCCTAGGATGTTCAGCATCTCAGAACAGACCAATCACTGTTGAGCCTAATTCCTGCTTTGTAGGTGATCAGATGTTAGAGTTTCAGTAGAATTGTGTTAGCATGGGTCCTCTTTGGGTCTATAGGAATTTTCCACAAGTCCTTATATGCAGAATTTACCAAATTTCATCTCCCACTAGTTTTTAGTGGGTACTGAATGCTTAATGCCCTTTGGCAGAAGAAACAATCCTGTTCTGCCAGTAGATGAATAGAAAGTTCTGCTCAGGAGCCAATGCTACATAACTAATTTCTGTTAGCATTTCTGAGTCCCCACCTTGTGAAAAGCCAGGGGACATAAAACACAGGTAGCTTCCAAGAAGCACACGTTTTGTAGTGCAGCTTTTGAATGTGAGCAAGGTATTACATCCTTGTACTCCACACAAATCACTAAGCAACAATACGCATCCAGATATCACTGCATTTTGGAGAATATCCTGTCAGACCCAGGCTCTGGTCATAAACCATCATACATACCTCGGGCCTAAGCAGTCAATCTTTAGTTCCAGTCTTCATGCAACCGCTCTGACTTTGTGTCGTGGTTTAGTCCCAGCCAGCAACTAAGCACCACGCAGCCGCTCACTCCCTCCCACCCAGTGGAATGGGGGAAGAGAATCTGAAAAAAAAAAGGTAAAACTCGTGGGTTGAGATAAGAACAGTTTAATAGAACAGAAAGAAAGAAACTAATAATGATAATAGTAACAATAATAAAATGACAATAATAATAAAAGGATTGGAATATACAAAACAAGTGATCCACAACACAATTGCTCACCACTCGCCGATTGATGCCCAGTTAGTTCCTGAGCAGCGATCCCCACCCCCAGTTTATATACTAGACTCGTGAACTCTATCCCAGCCGAAACCAGGACACTTGGCAATGTAACAAGGTCAGGCAGAGATCTTATTCTGCCACAGAAAAATCAAGAACATTATAGATTACACATTAGTTTCTGCAACTCTGTTTCTTTGTTTAGGCATATGTGAAAGATAACCATGGTATGTGAGAGCAGATACTCACTTCTGAGAATAAAGACTTCAAACCCAAGCCATGGTGGTTTCCTGTGTGTTGTCTCACTGAGCCGCCCAGTCCAGAATGAGAAAATATTAGTAATGGTAAAGGCTAAGAGCATCAGGATGACCCCAGGAGTTCCAGAGCATCTCTTACCACGCCAAATCCCACTTCTCACTTTCTCCTAGACAACTTGATTTCTTTATTGGCCTGGAAACACAGGTAACATGAGGGAGCACTAATTGCTTTTTCTCATGGTTTTCTGTTTCTGAATATTGTTTCCAGCCAAGTAAGCAAATAGGAAAGAAGAAATCTGCAGACACAAGGTTTGCCATTTATGGAAAGGAAAAGACACTTCGGGAGCAACACCTGCAAAACAGATCTAGCAGTAGATAAGTCTGAGAAGGTGAATACACTATTAGCAGTAACAACCCATCTGCAGCTAGGAGGTTTAAAAAGAAAGAAAAGCATAGCCTGTACCGACAAGAGCCTATCTAATTACAATGGGATCTCTGGCTGAACTTGCCACCAAGTCTTGCCTGCTGACATTCTTCCCAAGCACTTTTGTCTTGCAGTTACCAAACAAACACAACAGCAGATCAGATTTAGGGAGCTGAGCCAAATGGTGCAGTTCATCCCTCAGGGAGCATGTCAGGAAGGAGGAGGAAAAAAACAGCAAAGCCAGAGACAAACTAATCTTTTCTATAAAGTCACTGGGGAGTTCAGTGGTTAGGATAGAGGTACATGTTTTACTGCCTCCACAAGAAATAAAAGTGACATTACTTACCATATGGTGCTCACAAGTCCCACCAGGATGTCTGCCCCTTCCCTTTCTTATGTCTTGAATATGGATTTTATAGACAGAACAAAATGTCCTTCCTGGTTTCTCCCATTGCCCATTCCTTTTCTTTCCTTCTTCCCTGTACAAAGCTGAATCCCTCTTATGTCAGCAGCTGCCTGGGACAGCAGTGGAAAATGCTGGTGCCTGCTAGCAAATCCACTAGAGGCTTGCTGGATGTGTGGTAAAGTATTCAGGGCATGCCTCTTTTGAGGCATGGCTTTGCTCTTATTTCAAGCTTTTTTCACCCAGTCTTGGCATCAATCCAGCTAATTATTGGAAGAGGTGGAGATATGGACTTTGCACTCATAGGTGAAGAAGGTCAGTGCCTCGTTTCTTCCCGCAATAGGTAAACAAATCGTGGCAGGCCAACTTGCCATCTTGTGGTGCTCCCTCGGTTTCGGCAGAGGTCTTCCAAGAAGGAAGCCTGTGAACAACTGAGTTTACTGACTTCCCACATAACTTTTTTGGGGTTTTTTTTTATGAGTTCATAACTCAGCTACATAATTACAGGTTGAGCCTAATCACCTAGTACTGGATTTTAAACGCTGCAAAACTAAAGTTAAAAGGCTGCTGGATGTACAGTTTTAGTTGTGCTCACCAGAGAAGCTGAATTTGAAGCTGGGTAGAGACCTACCAAAGCCCTGATGTTAAAACTAGGGTATTAGGTGCCAACTCAACTCTTACAAGGAAATATTTGAACAACAGCTCACTTACTACTTCTCTCACTGCACTGAAGGTATTCAAGCATTGTCCGCCACTTGCATACGTACAAACAGGAAATTTGTTCAGTAACGCAGATAATTGCCGTGTGGATTGTGAAGCAAAACCAGCTGTTTCTAACACAGGATGCAATCCCCGACGTGAACAGTAGAGGACAGCTCCAAAAGAGGCACTAAAAACCCGTGAGCCGATACATTGCTATCCTACTAATCTGACGGTTTCCTCTTACCCGGGTAGTGACTATCTCATGCCTTGAAGCTTGGAGATAAGTAAATAGACAGTTAGAGACAGACCTGAGTAGAAAATCTGACTCTCTCTGGATTTAGAGGCAGAATTACCCAAAGCTCATGACAGTTCATATCTAGAGTGTTCAGCCATGTTTCTGCTTTCCTTGTTACTCAGTTAAATTCAGTTAATCTTATCCAGCCTTTTGCCTTGACATTACCTAGCTGCACTACTCTCTGCAAGCGAAGAAAACATACTTCTCTTAAACGAAAAAAAATGAGGGTTTGGACCCTGACCCACTGAACCAAAGGCTGCTACTAGTTACAACAGTAGAGATGTTGAGTCATCTGTTGAAGCTGAAAGGACTTAGTCCAACTTGATTTTTCCTGCTCTCACTGACTGTGGTGTGAGTGCAGGCTTTTGGAAACCTACTGCAATTACCCTCAGACCCATGCAGTGTTTAGCAACTCTAAGCCCATACACTTTTCTCTGTCACCTAAAATGCTGAACTATTACTGTTTTGGCCTTGCCTGCCTCCAAGAGATCTGTCTTTGTTTTATATGAAATACAAAAAGCTGAAGCTCTCAAAAGTCTGCTTTCCAGAGAGTAATGCCAGATAACCTGAAAAGCATCTAGTCTCCTCCTGGGAAATCTCAAGAGCAGAAGTGTTGGATAAGATGATACCCCGTCCAGACCAAGAACTGGCATGTGAACACCCTGTTCAGTATCACCCTCCTGCCTCAAGTAGAAGTGAACCCGGCATGCAAAGTACTGAGTATATCAAGGCAACAGCCATGTCTGATATTGCCAAATAGATAGCAACAACCCAGTTATGACAGTATCAGTAAGGGCTGTCCTCTAACAGTGCTGCTAGGAAAGCCCATGTGCCGGGAGGTGGCCAGCAGGAACAGTGAGAAAGCCTCAGACAAGCAGATCTCCTGAACAGCAACTTGAGCACAGAGGGAGCCTCTTCATGCTCCTCCACCTAAGTGTGTATTTACCTAACAGGTGGTCTAATGCAAAGGCAGAGGTACTAAGTACAAGCCAGCACACCATACCCAAGTGGCAGGCTTCGCATGTTTGAAGTCTGCTTTAGTACAGCAAAGGATGAATGAGGACTCATTAAAAAAAAAAAAAAAAAATTAAAAAAACAGTGATATGGTGTTGGCCCTAGCAATCAGACTTGTGATTGAACAACATTGCAAGATCTGTTGGAAAAGAGGAATAGTAGGAGAAACCAGGGCTCATCTTGCTGGTACCAGTATTGTCCAAGGCTGGAAAAGATTTATCTTAATATAATATTGCTGCCCTCTAGTGCTTTGGAAAAGAATCTGCCCACAATTACTAGCTGTAAACAGATGTTAGGTAAGGGAAGCCTGCCATTTCCAGGAACGAACAGGAAAGGATCAAAATAGTCAGCAATATCTATAAAGGTAAAAATTAAAGACAGCTCTGGGTATAAATCCATATAGCCATCAATTATTTCAAATTAGCTAGGCCAGTTTAGAGCACCCCTAGAATCTTGCCCATTTCTGTTTCCAGTATCAACAGACTATCAACAAATAGATCTTCTACCTTCCCTTTACTGTATCCTGAGGCAAAGGCTTTCATCAAGAGACTGGTAGTTGTTGAAGATAAGGTGGCACTGGCCAATAATCCACAGCACCTAAAACTGCTGTTGACACTAACACTGACAGATGGTACAGGGACACTCTAACATATTATAGATAGTAAATTATCTTCTGACCTCAATGATAACTTCAGGTCAGCAGTCAGAACATCCCTCATGGTCTCCAAAATATGCTCCATATATCTCTGCTTTTGCTGCACCTGTTCTGTGGCTAAAGAAAGTTCATTAAAATAAACTATGTGCAAAATAATCTCTGCTAACATCTGCTTTAAAAAAAAAAAAAAAAAAAACAACCAAAACCCAAAAAACACCAAATGAACAAACACTTCAACCGCTCTGTTGCTTCTGATTTTACATGCGATAGCACAGGTCTCTTGAGAAGCAGCTGAAAATTACTAATTCAGTTACCTTTCTTCCCCTGCCCTTCCAAAACAATTTGTTGCATATCCATTCAATTAAAAAATATTGTTGTGTTAGAACTCGCCTCACAAAAATGAAAACTGTACATCTCAAGTCTCTGGTGAGATCTGTCAGAAGCAGCAGCACCTTCTTTGGCATCCCCATCTCACTGCATAGGGCAATTAGCCTTCCCAGTGTTTGCCAGATAAAGGCATATTCAGACTGGAATTTAATTCTTCAACTGGTAAAGCTCTTCTCTTCTGCCACTGCTGAAGACAATCAGCATCTTATCCTTTATTTTGTCCATTTATCTGGACAACTGCAACATCACCTTTTGCTTTGCAAGGAAACTCTAGCAGTAAGAGAAGGAAATTCAGGCCATGTGGTCAGATCACAGAACTGACGTCCTTGTTTTTCTGAGTTTTGCCTCTGATTTTCTGAGTGGTTATGGACAAATCTCTATAGATTGTATTTTCCCTCTGTATAGTTGACATATATTCTGAGATGTCTAGTAGCACAGTAGACATCTCCTTTCGAGATGGCAGTAATTTCTCAGTCATGAAAAAGCCTGGCTAATCTTTTATTAAGCCTTTTAGATTCTGCTCTCCAGCTAAAACCCGAATGCAGGTGACAACTTTCTGCCCACCTGAAGTTCCTCCTGTGTCTGTGATGGTTTACCACATTACTCTGCACTTGCAGTCATGTCACCTGCTTGTGTCCTTATGATATATTCGTATCCCTGTATGCATGTATCTGTGTGTATGTGAATTAAGACAAGCTGGTGAGCAGCCAGTCCCTTCCTTCCCCTGCATGCTGGCTGCACCAGTGATGGCAGCATCTGTGTGAGTTCATGTGTCCCTACCCCTGGCAGGATCCTGGAGACAAGGCTTCCTTGATGCACCCATCCTGCCTCCCCCTGCACTCGGCCAAGGTCACTGCTTGTGTCAGCTGCAATGTTCAAACTTGGTTCCTACCACCTATCTGTTTAGCAGAGAACACAGACTTGGTGTGGCAACAGCAGCTGAATTTGAATGTCAAAGCTGGTGCAATGAAGAGGTTGCTGATAAACCAGAGACACACTGGTGTCCTCCAGTAACTGGAACTAGTAAGGCTGGGCCACTGAGATTTGCATCCAGTCTGGATCTGTTGAGCTGCTGACAACCTGCAAACAACCTGCTGTGTTCATTTTACAGGTCAGAGACCTGTATCTACGCACAAACTGCAGACATATAGTTGCAAGCAGGATGAAAAGCAGCCTATGAAAATAATGGCTGAAATAACCATTGAATCATGGTCATTGTCAACTGCTCACATGTTGTCCACACAGTGGTAATGGATAAGAGGCTTAAAGAACGTCTTACAGCATAAGGTTCCAGGAAATTAATCTATTCAGTTTAGCAAAAGAAAGGGGAAGGATGTAGTAGGGAACTGGTCAGAGAAGGATCTTCAGTCACACAAAGCTACTGCAAGAAGCTGTTGCAAGAAGCAAAAACTGAATGCACGCAGAACTAGAAACACAGCACAAGGGATTCACTGGTGAGACAAGTGACTCAAGCACCAAGGTGAACTGTGTATTTCAGTAAATCATGAGTAGATGTTTCCACAGAAGATAGTTTCCTAGATCAAGCACCCCTGTACTGAAGAGGGAAATGCTTCAGGGAAATCCAAAGATCTGTGTTATGCTGAGATCAGTCTAAGCAATCATAGCTACGTCTTCTGGGCATAAAAACCCATGACTCAGTTAACCTCTAAACTTAGCAGCCATGTCTGATTGTGCAATATTTATTCCTGTTTATAGTACAAATAAAGCAAACTAAGCACTTCGTGATACTATCTCAGTGTGTGCAATAACTTCCTAGATACCACATAGCTACTACTGTGGCAGGAAAGGCCAGTTACTGATTAAAACTTGCTTGTTAGAAACAGGTCTTCTGGGGTCTATTCCATGTTCTGCCCTACATACAACAGAGCAAGTAATTCTGAGTAGCCAAGCCTGAATGTGTTGTCTGCTCTCTAGAAGGCTAATTAGGATGCTGCAGGTAAACAACTTTCTCACAAGCTTTCTATGAAGGAGGCACCTCAAATCAGACCTGATCTGCTGGATTTCATTGCTCTTGTTCCATTTCCCCACCTGTAAAATGGGGATTGACTGCAAAAAAAAAAAATGGGTAGCTTACTTTATATGGGATGACTATGAAGTATGTGTGCTTTGTTTCCAGGAGCAGTGAGAATCATATTATTGCAAGGGATGTTTGAGGGTTGGGAAAGGGAATGTCCCAAAAGGAGTTTACAGGGGTAAACTCACCCTGCAAAAAGAAGAAAGTGTGGGAAGTCAGTGATGAGAGCTGGGCTGGCTGCAGAGGGCTCCAGTGAACCCAAAGAATCAGACTTCAGCAGAGAAATGCCTGCTCTGTCCCCTCATTGATGGTCTCTCTCCATCTCAAGGCCTACTTTTCTCCTTAAGCAGAGATTTTTTTGAATCTGCTTGGGGAAAAAAACATTAGGCTCTCTCCTCTATTTGTGACAGTCCTTTAGGACAACCCTTCCCAGTTCATTTCTCACTAGCACTAATGGTGTTTTACAGCTGGAGTGTCCTCTCCTGGGACCAAACGCCAAGAAGAAGGGCTGAGACGCCAGAGTCTCCTGAGTTACTGCCAGGACTTTCTGAAGGGGATGTCTTCCAGTTCAATCTTCCATCCAATTGAGAAAGACTGCAATTGGAAAAGACAGCAAGGAAGCTCGAGTTGAAGAGACAGGCTAAATTCCCTTGGACTGGCCAGCAGCAACAGCCATCCAGCCAAGACACATGCTATTGGCTGTGAAACCCTGTTAGACATGGTACGATGCACATCAAACAGTAATATCTATCACAAAGCTGAGTGCATGACCCACTTCAGAAAGAGCTGATCCTTTCATTTCCACCTAGGAGTGATCCTGTGAGTGGACACTGTGCCATAGCACCATGACTTAGGAGATACCTCTGTGCAAGCCATGGCTAAAGACGGAGGGGAGGAACCCATGGCCCAGGCACAGGAAGGTAACTTTCTGGTGGATGGTGACCAGTTGAAAAGAGAGCAGGGAGTGGGACAGCAACATGTGTACCCAGATGCCCTGGAAGAGTAAGCACTTTACTATTTGCATGTATTTGCTTCCTTTCTGGTGCCACTGTTACTTTTAACCTCCTTACCTCTTTCTGCAGCCTCTCCTCCAGTTGAATTGGACTGCTAATATCAGCCTTCAAAGCTGCAAAGTCAATTCCCTAAGCCTCCCATCAACCCTACTTGTATTCCAGGTCCACAGGCTAGAGCAGAGGGAACAGATGCAAGAGAACAGCCATCAGCCTCTCTTCCCATATTTTGTTTTCTAGACAGATATTTGATTATGCAGATCATTATCATATGAAAGCTGAGGCAAGAGGACATTTGCTGTATGCAGGGGAAGGACAAGAGTTAGAGCTGGTATATTGGATATATTGCAGCAGCTTGTTGCATTTTGCACTGAAGTTGTGCCTTTTTTCTTTTTTCTCTTTTTTTTTTTTTTTTTTTTTTGTGGCTCACACATTATGGTCTCTGATCCTCTGGTCCTATTCCAGTATCGCTACACAATTGCATGTCTTGGCTCCTACAGTCATCACTTCTCATGGGTTGCAGTAAAAGGAAGATGCAGAAGTCTTAAATGTACTTCCTCAATAACAGGAAGTGGTCTTACCGTCCACATTTTTGCTGAAACTCTTTAGCTGGGGGGAGAAAAAGGCAATCAGTCCACTGTAAAGGGTCTAAAATCAGTTTCCATGCCTGTGTTTCATATGAAACAGAAAGCATGTATAGTTTGGAAAACAAATCACATATGAATTATAGAAATAACTGTATTTCTCAAAGTGCAGGAGCTTCATTTCTCTACACAGCACATTGTGCTTATTCCTACAAGGTTTTTGAGACATACAGCATTAGATATGGAATTAAGAAATAAAAGCTAGATGTTCTTGTTCAGTTTTGTTTTATTAGCACAGGAAGCTTTCTTATCTATTGAGAAAACACACTGCAGGCTGGTGAAGCTAGTACAAGGAACAAATTCTGGGGAAAACAAACCAAAATTGTTACTAACAAAACTAAACTCTTAAATTTCCCAAACCTCAAAAGGTTAAATTTCCCAAACCTCGTTTTAGCTTTCGTTATCGCAGTGACTCTCTCAACTTTAACTACAGCCCAAGTATTTGAATGTAATCACCTCTAAACAAAACAGACAAAACTCAGTTGTTTCTAACTAAGGTGGAACATGCCAGTTATGCTTAATTGGCCAAATCTAAAGATTCCTCTTAGGAGCTGCCAATTAACTCTTCTCCACGACTTTTATCATTATACAAAGTAGCCTCTTCATCCCCCACAAAAAAGAAGAAACTATCCACAAAACCAGCAGTCTCAACAATGAAACAGAAATCAAGTATAAGCACTGCTAGGTCTGTACTTGTTGCCATTGTGCTAAGCAAAACATTTGTCCGTACATATGAACGACATCAAACTCTGCTGGCAGAGGCTAAAACAAACCTTCCTAGTTTTATGTAGAAAATATATAGGTTTATGTAGGTAAGAAGTTTTCATCTCCTGTGAACCAGGCTATCTCACTCCACACGAGCTCAGTAAGAAAGCGATAAAAACCCATCAGCTATGTTAAGAAAATGCACTGCTTCTACCTTCATCCTGATAATGACATGAAAATATTTAACATTTGTTTTAATCAGATTAAAAACAATGCATAAACTTTAAAGATTATATTTTTATATGTCACCAGTGTCACCCATTAAAAATAGGAAGGATTTTAAAGATGTAACTTGCTTATTGCTCGTGATACTATTTTGAATAAGATAAGCAAATCTTTTATGATACTGTTTTGACCAGCAGAGGGAAAGCGAACAGAAACATGGATATTGATCCTAAGACTAATTAAAAAATCTTGGAAAAATAAACTTGCAACAAATTTGACCTAGAGGGTTGTCAGCTAGACTTTGTCTGCAAGATCAGTCATAATCAAATTTGTTTTGAAAGTCCAAATAGACTATGGGTCAGCTTCAATGGAGAGGGTGGGTCTCTTATTTTATCCATTTCTGAAAGTTCATTGAAAAGAAGCATATGTAAACAGGAAAGCATCATTAGCTTTACGTGCCTCCAAACTCTCCCAGGTATCTGCTCAAACAGCAACACTGTTGGGAATGCGATCTGGGGAAAGGTAGTAGTAAGGAAGCTTTTTGTTCTTGTTGCGCTCGGTGATGGCGTTGACAATCTCATCCAGATTCTTGCGGAATTTTGCCATAGCCTCTTTCACCGGCTTTTCCACGAAGTGTTCATCTGGGTACATGCCTAGAAACAGCTAATTGAAAAACACCAAGAAATCATGCTTTGAGAAAACAAAGACTATTCAGTTTCAACATTATGTCATCCAGCAGAACAACACCCAGAGCCTCACAAATGCTACTATTAAAATAGTACTATCAATATTTAAGCTAGCCTACATTGGCACTGCCAATGAAAGATGCTGTGCCATCCTCTCTCCACCGCTGGCTGCTTCTTTCCATCCCTGCATCTTTCTGCAGTGCTGCTTCAGGTGGTCTGTGTGGCATCTCCTACACCTGCAGGGAGTCAATCCACTCAAAAATAAGCACTTTTATTCAGGCTAGTGGTCAGCCAGATCAGTTTTCCAAGTGAGATCTCTGCATAGCCACTCAAACATTTGTGCTGCTAAAGTAAAGGACAGCATGGGAGAGGAATGAACAGCCAGGCATGAAAAAGGAAGATGACTGCTTCTTTCAGTGGCAGTGGAAGTTTCTGTTCACTTAAAACTGTCCTTCAAAGTTCAACCTGACAGTTGCTTTAGTCAGCTTGGACTCTTAAGGGTGCTCTGAATGCTGCATTGCCAATATGCATACTGGCACATTACCTGCTTTAGGTAATAGCTTCCCAGCTGAAATCTGCTTTCTTCTTAAAGAGAAACTTCATTTGAAGTACCCTCTGCCCATCATCTTCCATTTAAGGACTTCAAAACACATCCTCCAGACACAGCCCTTGAGACAGCCAAGTACTTACAACCTCATTTTATAAGAGGGAAACGGCTATAGACCATGCTTGCAAAGCCTCCTGTAGGCTTGTTTTGTTTGCACTCCACAACAGCCAGGCACAAGCCACAGCTGTAGTGCACATAGCACTGGGGCAGATTTTCCAAAGGGGCAGGACATGGGGACACTGGTGCTGTAGCTTCTCCACCAGCACTGCTGGGGCAAGGAGTGGAGAAAACCCATGTGCCTCTGCAGCCCTCTTCCTCCCACACCAGCATCCTTACTCACAATGCCATGCTTGAGTTTAGAAACTTTAATTTTGGCTGAAAAACAGCCTCAGAGTAAAAATGTGACTTCTCGCTCAGAGCTGATTTACACCAGGCAGAACAAGGGCAAACCCACACCACTGATACCTCTCCACTGAAAGGCAAACATGGTAAAGTCAAGCACTTTAGACTGACTAAAGTCAATCTCCTGAGTCCGTGTGGTCTTGCCATGGCCCTCGTTGTCTCACCTACATCTCCACCACCTAGGGAAGGGAGGTCAACTTACTTCATTGTCCTGGAATTGGCTCAGGGCCCAGACAGCTCCAAGATGCCAACAAGAACGTCCCCTGTCTGGCAGACTCTCCACAATTTGCTCGATGGTGACTGTCCCCTTTTCTGTTGGAGGAGGCCGGCGCATTGTTGGTGGGGCATTGGGAATCCAGGAACACCAGTCATACTGCACAACAAAGCAAGAGAGCACAATGAAAAGCTACAGTGCCTGGTATTTAGGAACGCTGCAAAGAAAATCAGGAGTCTTGACACCAGGGAGTTTGCTTCTGTAATATGAGCCTCTCAGAAAGAGAAGATATGAACTAAAAGACAGATAGGTGCTCTACAGAAGGACTGAAGGAGACAAGGAAGTCCCTACTGTCCTTCTCAGGATCTGGCAAGAGAGAGTTGGATTGTCTAAATGGGAATAGTTATTCTGCTAACCACAGGCATGTGCCACACAGCCCGGATTCACCAGCCAGGCTAAGGACTTCTTAGCTATTTTATTAAACAAAGATCTCTTCTGATAATCTGAGGCAACCTCTGACAAAAAAAATCTGTAATTGATAAAATCTCCTTTTCTCCAGTTGCTCTTTTCTGCAAAATTTGCTCTAAGAACATGCCCACAGTACTGTGGTCAGGCAGTAAAAGAGGCAAAGGATGCTGGTGCAGTATGGGATATGGCATGTGGATGTGGCCACGGTGAGTGCCAGACTAGAACTCAGAATCACTTCTGGCTGGCTCCAATGTTGTGGGATGGTGATGTCTCATTTTGCCTCAGATATGACCCCGAGTTTTGCTGCCATCTGAGATGTTGCACTTGCCATAACTCTTTCTTTTCCACGCACTTTTTCATTACCTTCATACATATCCCCTGCCCTGCCTGAAGGAAAGTCCCATTTCAGCTGTGTGCCATGCTTACACTGTGCTCAATCTGTTCTCTCCAATGCATAGCCATTTCCTCCTACCCTCAGCCCTCTCTCTGCCATTTTTGCCCATGGCTGAAGACCCTTTTGCTGATCGGCTGAATATCCTCTGCATGACAAATTCCACCTCTCATTCTCTGAAGGCTCTCTGCTAAACCCTAATAGCCTGGGTAGTATTAAAAGATGGTTTCTTAGCGGTACTTGAACACACAGGATTTCCTGCGGGGAGGTTGGGAGATGTCTCAATCACTTGTAACAACAGGTTAGAAGTGAATAGTCGCAGAAGTCCCTGGTCACGGATGTGGCACAGGAATAGTGTGGGTTCATTTGACACCTGGCTTTAGCCCTGCTCCAGGGATTCTGAGCCGCAGGGATGGACAGGAGGGTCAACATGGAGAGTGATGTGGGATGTGTTTGGGAATAATCACCATAGGAAAGATGGTCTCCCTGCTTATCTGTGAGATCATCCATGCCTGAAGCCAGAACATGTGCCAAAAAAAAAAAGCTCAGAGAATCATAGAACATCTCAAGTTGGAAGGGACTCATAAGATCACTGAGTCCAATTCCCTTCTCCTCACACGACTACCTAAAACTAAACCATATGACTAAGAGCATTGTCCAGATGCTCCTTGAACTCCGACAGGCTTGGCACCGCAACCACTTCCCTGGCGAGACTGTTCCAGTGACCAAGCACCCACTCAGCGAAGAAACTCTGTGCAATACAGACTGACAAAAAGATTTTCTTCTGGCTGTGAAGTCTGCTTTCCAAAATGCCTTGATGTTGGAAGAAACAGCATTTGAAAGGCAAGCTGTTACTATAGTTTCAGGGTACATATATGTCAGTAAAGCTAGGCAGGGATAACACAGGCTATCACTATGTGACACATTAAACATCATAGAGGAAGCTCAAAGTTGCCAGTTGGCTTGCAAACTCAAGAAATGAGCAGCAATGCCCTTTCTATGCACTGGGAATATTAAGTACATTGGTGCTCTTCAATGACCACACATCCTCACAGATGTACTGCTTCAAATTTCTATGTATGTCAATGTATGTCAGAGGGAGTATCAATTTCAATGTATGTCAGTGGGAGTTAAGTATCTAGGTATCATTGAAGATCTAGACTTCTATCCCACTGACTTCAGTGAGACTTTACCTTGTAGAGGCTTATCTGTGCTGCTGCAGAAAGTAAAGGTCCTGCAGACGTGCAAAGCAGCTTTGAACTAGTTAACTCAGGACCCTTGGTAAATGCTCCATTAGGCCAGCTAGATCTGTCCTGCTGGAACTGAGCTGTTGGAAATAGCCAGCTGCACCAACTCAAAGACAGATAGTGTATGCAGCTACATGAACTGCAGTCACAGCACTGACCTGCGCTGCACATGTTCCCTAAGCCACATCCGAAGATGGGATGTATGCTGCTTTGGCACAGGCACACTGCCAGATTAGCACAGCTTACAACAGCAACCCGCAGTAGTCACCCATGCATGCCTTCACAGCAAATGCAGAGTATAACTCATTGCATTTCTTGCAGGTTATGCCACAGACTACCAGCACATATCATATCCAGGCAGTTCAGGTGATGTCTGGAAAGCATGGTAGCTAGACTGTGCACCTGAACCCTTCACCATTTCTGAAAGGGGTCTTAGCAACCCCTTTAAATGCTTAAAAAAGTTGATCCCCATAATAAAATAATTAAAACTAAAATATACAAATTAGTGCCCCTAAATTTGAGCTTTGGTACATATTTAGGACTCAAAATGCCTTTCTCAGCTTCCAAAATACTTCAGTTTCCACAGGCTTCATGGGCATTTGCAGATGGCTCTGCAGTTATTTCAATGACAAAGAGTAATATAATGTCTGTACATCTACCAAAAAACATTTCTCAGACTTTGCCCTGGTATATGCACCTCCTAGCCCACAAAGAAGAACAATCTTCCCAGAAATTCCTACCTGACCAAAATTCACAGCTGCATGCTGGGCTGATGCAGTGAATATTATCACGGTGAGATATTCTGCTAGCTTCTCTCGTGTCCTGATCATCTTAGGAAACCCTAAACGAGGGAGAAGAAAAGCTTAAGTAACCCAGCTATGAAGTAACCCAGTGGTAACCAGCTACTCAAAAGGCATGAGTTAGAGGACCGTGCAGCAGTCACGGAAGAGCAAGGCATTCTCTTTCTGAATCTTTCTGTGTGGTCTAACAGGACCTACTTAACCTCTCTGTGTCTTGGCTGTCCAGCCGTAAAAACAGAGTGATCCTGCCTTACCTCATACAGGTTTCTGAGGCATCACCACTGTTTGCAAAGTATGTGGCATTCCTTAAGGGAAAAACAAAGTATAATTACACCTTTAAAAAATAGTGTATCCTTGTCCTCTCACCCTACCTACCCTGCAGCAAGGAACCTAGAAAGTCCACAGGACAGGGGCCTCAGATGTTCCCTTTTTCTTCGGTCTGCAGTGCAAGCAGGGAAGGTTCATGCCAAGGAGCAAATGACCATGTGCTTGTATTTATAAAGGCCCGAGGCTCAGCGATCAAGCGCATTGCGAGGGAAAGTGCAGGGAGAGATTATTTGCTGAAACGGGAAGTGAGGAAATGAGGACTTCTGAAAGAGAAACAACAGAATGAGGAACAGAAGTAGTTGCATCAAGCTGTATTTGAAGGGGAATAATCAAATGGAGCTATACAAAGAAAGAAGGGAATAGTCAGGGACTAGGGAAGTATTTTGTTATCAAAGCACCCCCAAGCCTGTATCTCTCCTATCCCCACTACATCACAGTCCTGTGCTGTAGTCCCTATCCCAGCTCAATGTGACCACAGGTCCCAGGATACCTAAAGTCCTGTCAGCACCCTGGGGCGAGTTGCCCCTGCTCAGGCTGCCTGTGCCAGCTGCTTCACATCTCCACCACCAACCTGATGCAGATGTGAACTCAACCTGAGAGGGGGAAGAGGCTTGTGGTAGCTCTGGTCAGCCACCAAGCCCAAAGAGGAGAGGATGCACCATCCCATTCTGTGTCTTGCTATCCTATGCACATTGTGCTCATCTTTAAAGGAGCTTGGCATGCTCCCAGTCAGAGCAGCCCTCCCAGGGCAGGAATGCAGACTGCAGGGGGGACCCTGGGTGCAACAGCCTCCCCTGTTTATCTTCCTTCCATTCTTACAGCCCCAGCCAAGTCCCCCTGCTCTTTGCCCCAGCCCTTGGAGTGGCAGCAGTACAGACAGGGATGCTGCAAGCCTGACAGGTTGTGCCCTTGTAGTGGCAGTCCTGCCACCAGTGGTGCTTAGTGTCCCACCTTAGCTGTAGCCCTCAAAGGCTCAGTACTTGTCCCATACCAAGATGCTTAGGTCAGGCATGAAGTTCCTACTAGCACGCCATTTCTAAGCTTTTCCTAAGAGACAACTAGACAAACAAAAATGATAGCAACTAGGTGTCCCCCAATCCTTTGCTTGTCCAGGCAGGTAGAGCCCAGGAGGCTGTTATACACCACTGCATACTGGTAATGAGTGGAAACATCACAGTTTTGCCTGGAGGTCTCACACACAAATATGTGTGCATGTAATGCCAAATCCATCTGCCCCAAATCACTGGCCAACAGGTGCTTCCAGATGGAAATCAGTCAGGACAGTATGAAGAATCCCCACCCACCTGTATAAATTCCTGAAAACTTACTTGGACAAATGTGAGTGAAGGAAAAAAAGTCTTTAGGGGAAGTGTTAACTCAGGTGGGAGAATAGAGCCATGTTATGGGTGAGAGCTCCCACAGCTAAATAATGATTTGCAAGAAATGAGAGGCAGTAAGAGGAAACAGAGCAAAGGAAAGTATTTCTTGGAAAGAATTATGAGTGTCTTCTCTTGAAGAGAGAAGAACAGCTCAATGATGACACACATGCTGAACAAATGCAAAGCGCAGCAATATACTCCTGGGGAGGTTCTTATTTGGTGCAAGGTTTGGAAGAGAGGATTCAAGAGGGCCTCACTGCTCCCTGAGATTTTGATCACTCTGTGTGGTGGTTCCAACAGCACATACAGACAGCCCCTCCCCTAATGCTTAAAGCATGAGCAGACAAGACCAAAGGACCAACCCCCAGTGCACAGAGAGATTACAGGAGTTGCCCAAGCTCATGGTGAGAATCTGTGGCAAAGGAAGGAGCTGCCTCCTAAGGGAGGGAGAGCCTGATCCAGGGTCTCACCCATAAAACTGAGCATCTTTGGGCCAAGAAGGGAGAGGGTCTCCAATCATTCAAGGCATGCTGTGCATGCAGCATTGCTGTCAGCATGGACTCAACAAGCTGCAGACCTGGCTGGGACATCGTACCTTACCTGAGGCCTTCACGCCCCTCATCCCATAGACGTAAATGTCTTTGACGAAGGCCTGGAGCTCCACATCCTCACACACCACCTCGTCACTCTCATAGTATATGTGAATCACATCTTCTGCAAAACTGCAGACACAGGAACAAATGAACAAGACAAAATAAAAAGGAGAAAGCAAGCCTGTCATTCCCTGAAGACCTTCTACTGACCTTGCAGATGCTGCATGGGGAAAGAGAGAAGGGCAAGAACTGGTCTCAACACCCTCCTACCTCCTTCCCACAAGAAGTGGGAATGCACAGAGGCAACTTTGATTCATCTCTGACTGCAGCATCACTTCCTCCCCCAACAAAAAGATGCTGGACCACAATGCATCCCCTGAACAGTCCTGTGCGCTTTATTCTCTTATTTGAGGCTTTGCTCTTGCCCAGACCTCTCTCATCACTTTTCTTCACTTAATACAGACTCTCCCTGGCATATCCACGTGGCTCTCACACTGGTAACAGGGGTTCCCAAATTGTGATACTGGCATATCCCTGGTATGTGGGACACTCCAAAGCTGCTCCTGAACACCATTTAAATAGCTGATCCCCTCCTACCACACATCCTTTTCACAAATCCCAAGTGGCATACTCCAAAGTGGGGGTGGCCCAGGAAACTTCTCTTGGGGAGAAGAGGTCTAGAGATTTTTCCTACACCCACTGCATACAGCTGACACCTCCTCCCTGTTCAGTTCCTCTTCTCAAAATCCCTCTTTTTATAAAAGCTTCCCAGGCTAACTCACCTCAGAAAGAAAACTCTTAAAACACTAAGGTAACAGAAATAGTTCTGAAAGCAGTAAAAATAGGTAAGCCTGATGTCCTGAAGATTTGCATTTCATGACTGCATGACTGGTTACCTGAGCTATGCTGAGATATTCTGTTAGCTCTGCAGGTATCT
This sequence comes from Pandion haliaetus, assembly GCA_013401275.1. Lineage (NCBI taxonomy): Eukaryota > Metazoa > Chordata > Aves > Accipitriformes > Pandionidae > Pandion > Pandion haliaetus. Next base: position 83,718 of record VYZV01020519.1, on the reverse strand, counting down.
ACAATCTCTTGCTAAATATTTTGACAACAACCCAGAGGGTGAAACATTTGACTGCAGAAGCTGACTGATGGGATTAAGGATTGTTATCCAATACAGATTTCTCCCCTAATAAACTATAAATTTATTGAATTTTGGAGACCTTTACAAATCTGTCAATGTGGTTTCCATTAGCCAACCAAGTCAAGAGTTGTTATTGAGGCAGAAAAACAACTGCATAAAATCCACGACTTTTAAGTAATTTCGGCTTCCAGAGGAAGCCAAAGGAAAAGAAAAGTCCTGCAACATGCAGAGATAAAGCTGCCCTGCATAAACTCTACATCCACCACCTGGCACCTGTGCCAAATGCATCCAGAAGGTAATCCTTCTCTTACACAATGGCAGTATTTTAGACCCCCTTCCATGCAAATATAAATTAGTATATGAAGTGTAGATGAGGCTTTTTGGGTTGGAATATCTATCTGCAGTTAGATCAGAAACAAGACGCTGAGTATTAAAGAAGGTGTTTAAAAATTTGCTGTGTGAGCCTCTTTGTTTCTATGAGGACAACCTTATCAGCTTTCTTAAGTCTAGGCCACCTACCACGTGTGAAGCAATGGTGGGGATAGAAGTTATTTCATCAAAAGAGTGGAGACTGACACCCCTGCAGAGTGTAGGAGATTCATGGTGACTCGACACATGCATGACTGTGGGTTCACGAGTCAGGATATCACACACCCAAAAGAGTACTGCCCATGCCATTTATAAACCAAATTATTCACTTACGAAGAATCTCTCAGCCAAGTTTGAGGCAGTGTAACACCTTCCTCCAGCTAGGTTAACACCCACAAACAGTCAAACTAAATTGAGTTGCCTAAGTACTATCTGGTATTTGAAAAGGCCTATCTCAATCAGCAAAGAAAACACAGGAAAGAGAAGAGGGACAAAATCCGGGCTACATCAAGAAAACAACCACAGAAAAGTTATAACTTCCTTTTCTCTCCAATGGGCACTAACAATTGCAGGAAATATTGCAAGATAACCCCTTGCCAAAACACAGAGAAAACACAGGAGACAAAGATGTACCCAACATGTTAAACATTATGCGTGCATTATAAACCCCCTACTTTGTGTACATAAAAGATCTGATTTTTAATGAACATGCTTTTCAAAAGCCATGTGACCAGAAACAGCTGCATATTTAGCAAGCAACTTATGCCATGCAAAAATATGTTGTTTTTTAAATGAAATGCCACTGTAGAATAAAAACCATATGAATCATTCCATTCTGATGCAGTGTTTCATATCTGAAAAGGAGCCACGTTGGTGCGGTCGAGCAGCCTTGCAGTACCTCTCCTGACTCAGAATTGCTGCCCTTCCTGACAAAACTTGGGCCTTGCAATTTTAAGGCATTTTAAGAAAGGTTTTACTCAAATCAGTTAATTTAATTTGCTCTGATCAGTTAATCAGCCTAATTTATTGAGTTTCAAGACACAACTCTTATGCAAGCCAAGGTTACATTTCCACTCCGCAAGAACCTCGACAAGCTCACGTGGCTGGCTCAGAGAGCTGGGTTCTCTCTTGGTTTGTGCACAGCTAAAACCAAAAAGCTAATTAAATTCCCTTTGCAGGGCTAAATTCCAACTAACTAAACTCTGTGAAATCCTACAGAAGAGTACATACTTATAAAGGGGCCTCTGAAATACAGAATGCAAGAAAGCAGGGCTGAAAAAAGCAGGAATTAACAAGGGTGTGTGCTTGACTATATATTTTTCCTCAGATGAGATATGCTGGATCGAAAAAGCACCACGTCACTAAGCAGCCCAGGTGCTGCTCACAAGGCTGTGATGAAGAGCAAAGTGATCAGAGAGAAAATGAAGTCGTGTTTCTGTAACAGTGACTTTATTAGCCATTTCTAGACCTATGGTCTCTTACCTCTTTATAGCCTCCCAAACTTTAATGCCGTCATCCCGGTAATAGTAGTAGGGGACATCCTCTTTGCTGTCCATCCCTTTAGCTTTGATCTCCTCAGGGAAGCAGAGGGAGCTATAAGTCAGATCCTTCATTGCTTTCTGCACCATTTGTACATGTCCTCCTCCACCTGTAGCATTTGCCTGCAGGAAGAATGGCAAGACAGGAACAGTAGGAGATTATGTTAACTTTTTGCTGAGACTGGCTTTCCAAATTTGCAGGAGATGCTATTCAAAATGCTGCTGAATCTGTTTTTCAAGGAGAAAACCACATCTCCACACAAAAAAGTACCAAACTGCAGAGGTCTACTGCAACTGTGCATTTTGACTTCACAGATTTCATACCTCTCCCATGAATCACTGTTAATATCCACATTTTCTCCACAGGTACAGCATCTGCTTATAATGGAATACAGTAATAAAGTACAGCAACATTGAAGTACTGAACCCAAAGCACCTTCTGCCAGCCCTATGCTCCAGAACCAGCACGTGTATGAAGGCAGGCAGCCAGGAGTGCATTAGAACAGGACTTTTGCTAAACCACCCACAGCTGCTACAGAGTGGTTTAGGAGAAAGTGTTTAGGGATGCAGGCTACTTTTAGCCACACTGGAATTTAAGCCAGGAGATCAATCCTGCTGGGTGGTTACCGGTGAGGATTGACCAGGGTTTCAGTATAGGTTATTTTTGGAAAACACAGCGTGTCCACAATGAACAGCATTGCAAAACTCTTTAGATAATCACTGCACAAAAGCTCCCAAATGTTGCTTTTCCAGCATATGATGCTAGTGTTGTAGCAGCAGTCAGCTTACACTTATTGTCCTCTGGTTGTTCATCTACATTGGAACGAACAAATTCTGGAACTCCAGGCTCCCCACTGGCAGATCTTAGCCACACACTCATATCACATGAATGGGGCATAGACATTATGCTTCTCTTCAAAGGGATGGGAGTGCCTGCCAGGTCTCCACAGTCAGCAGTGGAGTACAGAAGACAAGGAAGGTGCCTGGATTTAACCTCTCTTTTCTCCTTAGGTGAAAAACTCTGCAGCATGGATGCTATTTTTCACCTGGTGCCAGAGGAGTAAGGGGCAAAGAGTCGTCCTGAAACACAGGCTCCCTCTTTGAAAGGACTTCTGAAACCTCCCCATAGCATCCTTTCACAGAGACTGCTGCACACCAACCTGTTGCGGTTCCTAGATGCAGCATGCCATTTCTCGGGGAGCCATGGGAGGAAGACCTGGGTACATGTTAAATACCAGTGCAGTCAGGTTTAGATGTTCAGATTTGACCTAAGAGCTGCACCACAGTCCATGATATATGGCTATGTTTCATTGATTCAGACAAAGCTGAATTTTAATCCTAGTAGATCTCAGATCTATGGCAATTCAAGAAGACAGGCTGGAATCTACACACACTACTTGTGGGCTTAGAAATCTACCTTATCTACATGTCTTTCTCTGATGCAAATTTCCTTTTGCAATCACAATTTTTTTTGCTCACCACCCTGCCCCAAGATGAATAATTGAGTACTTAAAAGAAACTGGGGAGTTAACTGTGTGCATATATGTGCAGGGATGTATGTGCATATTATGTTACCTTGCACTCCTATACTCAAACCCCAAAGCCACATCAGCTATGAGTAAGTGAGATATTGACTCACTACTGACATTGACCAGTTCTGAATTGGCTACTTAGAGTTAAACGGTAACATCTTTAGCACACCAAGGCATCAGTTCTGTGTGCCAGTTTCTCAGGTGGTATTAGTTATGTTTGCCCCTTAGTAGAAAGGTAGAGAAACAAGGCAATATGTGATGGTTAAAGGATAAAAACATGTACAGAACCATGAAGAATAATGAAGATTCGCAAAGGGGACTACTTACCTTGTCAAAAAGGCCACATTCACAGATAAGCTGCTCTCGGGCTTTGGTATTGATGGCTATTGTAAACCGCATGTGTGGCACCAAGAGCTGTGAAATGGGATGAACAATGAAAGAAGGCAAATTCTCTGATTGAATTCAACAGCAACCAGGTGTAATGTTTGAAGTCCTGGAAGTTCTGGTGGCTTAGGTGTATGTTGCCTTGCAGGGCAGCCAGCCAAACTCTCTCAGCTGAACTATCACCAGGACTTCCTTCTGGTTTGTCAAACTAATGTGATAACCTCCCTGACTCACATACATCCCTTCACGCAAGAACCAACCTTGAAGAGGGGATGTACAGCAGGCAGCTGCCGGAACATAGCTATGCTGAACACCTCTGAGACTAAGTGTGTCCGTAAGAGATGGGTCACGGTCTGGTGGATGTGGAAATCAGATGAGCGAACCCAAATTTTAGCTAGCAGCCAGTCATATGTGGCATCTGAAGGAAGGAATATGGGATTGTCTGGCCCAGGTTTTTGACCAAGCTGAAAGATATAAAAAGAATATGAAACCCCAAGTCTTTCATGTTTTAAGATGAGACAACAAGCAATGTGTCCCTTTAAAGACCCTGACAGTAAGCCCACCTGGATTGCAATGGGTACGATTTTATTCTCCAGATTCTTATACAGCAGACAGATGGGTGCAGCCAAGTACTGTATTGTGCATGGGTCTGTTTTATTGGCATCCACACCATCCAGCAGCTCATAGTCCACAATGAAGACGTTTCCTTGCTGGGGGGGGTGGAAAATAAAAATTAAAAGCATGATGTGTTTTAACAGAGGGCAAGCAGCAAGACTCAGAACAAAGATCGGGAAGTCTTGGCCAGAGGCTAGCTTGTGCCCTGTGGTTATGAGTGGCCACTGGCCTGTCCCTTGCTCATGGTGGCTCAGGGATGATGCCATTGAGACAGCAAGCACCTTTACACAAACTACCTGACTTGTGTCTACTGAGCCTGATTTGGCATTCATGCAGTGACACAAAGATGCAAACAAGTTTCACACTGCCAGCTGAAGAGAGCCCTGTGCTCGTTATACAAACAAAAGCAAGGTGCCACCCTTGCAAATCCTTCTTCAGTATGTTAGTTCAACTCTGCAGGTGACAACAGGGTAAGACCCTACAAGAAAAGGGAGAGGCAATTTCCCACTCTGAGGCAGTCGGTTGATCCCTAACCTTTCAGAGGAAACCACTGAAAAAGGACCCTTCACCTCCTGGTGACATCTCTTTAACTGGACCTGGAGAAGGCATGGCCTGCAGCTCCAGGATAGCAGGAGAAAAGTCAGCAGAATTGGTGCCAGTCTGCAGAGACAACTGGCTTTGCCATGATCAACCATACAGCCTGAAGAGAGGAGATATGGCTAAAGGCAGTTAGAATAGGGTTTGCAAGTTAGAGGGTATGAGAAGGAACAGACGGAGTCCAACCTGACTCAGAGCCATACCTTCACTTCCTCCTCCAGGGTCAGGTTCCTCTCCAGACTGCATTCTACCATATCCATAGTCACAGGCAACTTCTTGGGTATCTCTGTGCATCTCCGGATCAGCACAGGATTGCATCCATTCAGGAACTGGTAGCCAAACATAAAATCTTCCTTCCAGTGCTGCATCACGTATTCTAAAGGAAAAACAAGCCAGCAGTATCAATATCTGCACTGCATCAATATCCTACTGCATTGTAGGATTCCTCCTTTCCTCCCCACTTTTTGTTATACTGCACTACAACTTTGGCTAAAGAAAGTAGCAAGAAAAGGCTTCAAAAGGTGCCATAGAATTTTAAGAAAAATCACTTAAATGGACAATGTAATCTTTGCTTTTCACTTTGAGAAGAATTAAATCGATAATAATTTGTTTCTCCATGTACAGAAGCAATGAGGAGCAAAATATTCCACTCCTATGAACCATCTGCAGACCACCTTCTCAGGTCTTCCATGATATATTTAAATCTCACTCTTCAAATTCCCAGGGTATGCAGTACAGAGGGATGAGTCCAAAAAAGATGGCACAGGCAGGAGAAGGGAAATACAGAGCAATGTGGGTAGGGAAAGAACTGCAGTGGCTGGAGCAGTTCTCTTAGGTGGAGGTGGGTGAGGGACACCTGGGGAAGGGTTTTGACTTTCAGTAAAACGGGACATTTGTTGTTTTGCTTTTTTAACATTTTTTTTCCTCTGTTTATTTTCCAATTGCTAATATAAACCCAGATTAACATCTCTTCTTAATAAAATATAGTTTTGGGTACTCCATCTCTTTGCTATTACACATGTAGTACTACTGGATGTTTCCCACAATTGCTGTGTTCCGTTTTGTAATGTCATGTTACATTTCAGCCTACAAATCGAGAGTCAGAAAAAACGTGATTATATGTGAAAAATCCCATTGGTGTCTTCAGGGGAAAAATGAAGCAAGGAAAGTTTTCCATTATTGCCTATTTTCAGACAAGGCAGAACTTTTTCTGAAAGCAATTTATTTTTCTACAAAGGGCGAAAAGATGAAAAAGGCCTGAAGGAATGCAGTGATAATTAAAAAAAAAGTCTCAAAACTCACAATGTTTTCTAACAGAGCGGAAAAAAGTTAAGTTTACTTGAAGTTGACATTTACATCATCTCTGTCAATTGCATAATGAGTCTGGAGCTGTATCTGAAGTCTACAGCAAGCAAAAAATGACTCATCACCGTGGATAGAAACTGCATGACTGAAAAATGCCTTGAACGACCTTCTCCATTAGCCCTGTTTCTGCCAAGGCTTGCAAATAAGCAGATTCAGAATTGCATTAACGTAACTGAGACTGATGCTTAACATTTAAAACTCACAGAATTGGAGCTTTCCTCGTAAGTATGGAAATGTTATCAATTAGATTAATTGTAGATCATATCTAATTCTTGTGTTAAAAGTACTTTAGGAAGCAATCTTATTAAGCGTAAAAAATTGCTGTAATTAGTTTTTAATAGCTCTGGCCACCTTGTGTGCTTTATTTTATACCCAAGACCGCAGAAATTACTCTTATTTCTGTTAACTGGTCCTTAGGCAGCCTGGAGAGGAGCAAAACTTCAGAGCAGGAGGGACTTTGCAGAGTCTGAACAGGCTATTCACACACATTTGCAGAGCCACACACTGTGTATCTATTATATCCAATAATACAGTAAAATAAAGTAAAATAATGTAACCATGGGCTATAGTGGAAGGTTGGGTCTGGCTCACAAATCAAAAGCTTCTGAGCCCTGCTTTACAGAACTGACACCACGAACTTCAAAACCTATGTCTGTCTGCAATTCTTTTTAGTGCGTTTTCAAGCAACTGCTAAGATTTCCACATTGAAAAGGGTTAAAGAAAAGAAGTATTTTGTCTTTGATATGTTAATACTACATCAATGGAGTTTTTAACAGTATGAAAGATACTGCAGAAACTCAATGGCCCTCAATACAAAAGTGAAACTCACACTCTTAGGGATTTTTGTCTTCTAGTAAGATGTGAGTATAAAATGAAAAGCGCAGCAGGACATTTAATGCAGTATGCACAACTAATTCTGACACATTTTTTAAAAGAGATGACATTTTGGATAAATGCCACAAGCCTTTTCAGGCCTAGCTCACACTAATTTCCAGTAAGAATCACTGTTCCTCGGGTTGTGATCTGACAGCCTGTCCTGGCTGCAGCAGGACCAGGTGAAGAAGTTACAGCTCTCAGGTCATTCCCAGCTCTTTGCAACCCATCCCCAGATCTATTGCCCTAACAGCACGGGCTTTCATGCCTGAAATGAGTTCTGTCAAAATGACCCCTGTTGGGAAAAATTTACCCCTGAAAAGCATTTGAGCTGCCCCATGTCACAAATGGCCCATGCAAACTGACTGAGGGGAGCTACAGGTGAGGTTATGACAGCAGAACTGAGGCAGTGGTACCCTGTTGAGACAGGGTCAAGAAGCCAGGACTGTTATCAGCAGTGCAACCAGGACTGAGCACATGGCTGGGATGTTAGGCAACAGACTTTCATCTGGCCTGGGTAAGAGGCAAGAGGGGTCACCCTCATACTCGCCTTTAGTGGACAACATTTCCAAACATACCTCTTTGGAGATTTTCCGTGTATTTATATGGCTGAAGTGGGACATACACGATCAAACTTTCAAAAATGCCTTAAAAGATAATATGCTCTGAAAAGCATGCCCACTAAGCTATCTCTAGGTTTACATGCAAGATACTTATGAAAATTTATCCTATGAGACTTGCACATATCTGAAAATACATTTCTAAAAGCCAAAAGGGACTAAGATGCCCAACCGGCCTGACCTCAACTACAGCTCAGGACAGAGAAGGCCCCTGAGTGATTCCCAGTAATTTTAGTTTGTGTGAGGTCACAGCTTTGCCTTTTCGTCTTGCAGGCTGCTGGTGTGATCAGCAGTCTGAGATTACAGTTTATTTATGAAAAATCATGGGAGAGCAGAAGTGCAGGTCAGCCACTTCCATTCTAATCAGATATGTACAAGACAACTAATTAGTCATTCTATGATGCAAACATGGGCAAATGCTGATAAACCCACCGGAGATTGTGTTGCTGATTCTGACAAAGATCCTCTCAAAATCTGCAAAATCACTCCAGGAGGACTGGAACATGTGCATGAAACGGTTGACATAAAGATTCTCCATCCTAAAAATAAAATAAAAAAAAACATCTATGAAAAAAACCCCCTCCAGCTTCCTCAATACTCTTCCCCATTCTTTTCCACCCTTTCATATACCTACACACAATAAATTTTTCAGAGGTGGAATGTGAGATTGGTCACCCTACAGAATTAAATTTGCTGACTGTACCTTTGCACACAAGCATGAAAGGCATCTCAAGGGCCCAGTCCTGCTATTCCATTTACTGAACTCCATTCTAGAGTTGTTCTAGGCAGTCTACAATGGCAGTGCTTTAAGACCTATGTCATATAAAAACTATAGTCAGAAAAACTAGTGCTTCACACACTGTCAGTAGTTAGCATCAGCTGAGAGTGCTAAGATCATTATTAGCACCAATTCAGAAAGGGGTATGGTGACACAAAGAGATTGAGTGATTTGCACAAAGTCAGAACAAACATAACCCAGGATCAGTCTAGCTGGTATTCCTAAACAGAGAACAGCTCCTGTAAGTATCTACGTGACCAAGGCCAGACTGGATCCCACACAGCATGAGGCCTGAGGTTTTAAAAGCTTTCTATTTGCTCAAGTAAATAGAGGTTAATGCCAGTTAAACTTGATGCTCCTCAGGAATCAAGTCACTTGGCTGCAGACATCACATGAACATGGGGGGCTGGGAGCCGGAAACATCTGACTTAAAGTGCTAATTCAGCGAAGTATTCTGTCTACAACAGTCAAGCAAGTTCACCTCGTACGAGATGACAAGTCCTAAACTGTTACATAATGCTAAACTGTTTTTATTAAATAGAAATAACTTATTTTGACTACAAAGCAAATAATGAATTTGAAAAAGAAAGTTGGCTTTCCACTAACACTTCAAGTGCGCAAAGAAAAGCACACACACATCACACAAAGAGAAGTAGGGCAGATAATGGAGTAACGAAAGGTCACAGCGTTGCAGGAAATCCTCCCAAACAGAATTTGAGGGAGGAAGAATCTCAGGCACATGGATTTATAATCGGTAAACTTAGACTAAGGCACCTTAAAAAGAAACGGATTAGAAGTGGCTGAAAAGGACCAAAAGCCTGGAAGAACAGCAAGTGGTAATCTGGAGGAGGGCTCTAGACCAGCATGACCATAACCCAGACAAAGAAGCTGCTTCTGCACTGAGCCCAGACAGGGTGTGTGTAGAATGGACTGTTTCTGCTGCTGCAGGTGGCAGTCAAGGTTAAGAGGTGCCTGGAGGCATGTTAGGAAGTAAATCTCAGGCAACCGTCTAGCCTGGAACAGGAGATGACCTCTCCAGAGGTTTCTTCACATCTGACAGGGACACAGAATGATCATACAGGGATCAAAGAGAGCGTAACTGCTGGGCAGGACTTTCTGGATAGGTACTAGGTGTCTGAATCACAGATGAACTTCAAGAGGAAGCATGACCTTGACCAGAAGTTTAAGTGATTTTAAACAACATAACATAACTCAGTAGCTTGAGAGGAGTTACTTGAGACTGCTCATTTGAGAGCTTCCACTAAAGGTCCTGTAAAGCCTCTGCCCTCCATCAGAACTGCTCTGAGATTAGGAAACACTAGACAAATGAACCAGTATGTACTGCTCCTCTCCTGCCCAGTGTGCTCTTCCTACCTGGGGCTATTAGCCTGATCAAACCAAACAGTAGGCACAGCACCTGGGATCTAGTCACAAACCTGCTGTGGTTTGACCTGCTGAATGTCAGGCATACATTCATTCTCAGATGTTTCAAAGATTACTTCCTAAAGGAAGTCTTTCACATTTCCTATCTTGGAACAAAATTCCAAAGGACTTAGGAAATAAAAACCTGTTTTCCCCAAGAAATCAAATACTTCTCAGATGTCTCTGGCACATACTAGAAACCAGAGCAAGGAAAAAATGGCAGAGAGTTGCTTGTAGAACTTAATCTGCCCAAATGCAACACTGGTCCAAAATAGCTACGCAATCCTGAGTTTCTGGCACAGAATCCAGGGTGAGGATTTCCATTTAGTGAAGGTCACATCAGCACCAGAAACCTTCAAGATTATCCCCACCTACACACGATTAATCCTGTAAATTTACAGAATTATCCACCACCAACAGCATCTAAAGATCCAACCTTGCAACAGCAGAAGGAATCTCTGAGACATATCACCTTCTTTCTAAGTTCAGTTTTGCATGTCCCAAGCAAAAGGGCTTTCCCTTCCCCTCTTCCACTACTCCCTAAGTCTCATATAACTCTCACAGCTCTCACATTTTTCCTTAAATGTGCTCGCTGCCCACTGCTACACCTTGCAACTCTGCACCTGCCTTTGGATTTCCAAACTCACCTCCCTGTCTTCCTTCCTACTGCACTCAAACTGAAGGAAGACCCCATGTCTTCCCCTATGTGTCTCCACTCCATTCATGCAGATAGTTATCCCAAGCTCCCAAAGCACAACAGGGTAGCTAGATAAGGGCTATCAAACTCATTCTCCAAAGCTTTTCATGGTTCACCCAACCAAAGGCATAGGTCTAGATTTTCAGCCAAATGTGCCAGGCAAGAAGCATCTCTTTTGTGTCCTATCAGTTATCCAGAATGGCTGGCTATCTTCAATAAAGTTTCAGGTTCCTACTTCATGGGGATGTGCCCTTACAGCCAATGACAAAAACAGATGTTCCTGCATTCTGTTGAATTGTTTGGAAATTTCACTTGGCTGCGACTCAGAATCTCTGACAATATGCTACTGACTGGCAGGATGGGATTGCTAGAAGGGGAATGTAGCCTCCAAATTAGTTATGTTTACTAATGGCAAATTGGTCATCTCTGGCTTTCAGATGTTGTTGCCCCTGCATCACTCAGATCTCCTAAATGAGCTGGGAAACAGCTGTTTTGCACTGGTTAACACCATGCAAGAAGCAACAGCTCTTGGAAAACACAGGATTTGTAAGTTTGGAATACCATGCCATTGCTAGGGTAACAGGAGAAGATCCTAATGACCCTGAATGAGGTTTACATATTTTCACACCTCTCCTCTTCCCTTAAAGGAGTTATTCCTTGCCTTTTCTGAGCTATACTGTTCCCTGAAGCTGGGCCAGTAGAAGAGCTGCACAGTGTTTGCTTTCTTGCCTTGCTTGGAACCCCTTCTTTGTTTTACCACAGTTTTATTCACAACAGTACAACACAACAACTATGTTGTTTTTCTCCCTTTTTCAGGATGGCCTCACCCCTGGCTCTGTTTCATGGTGAACTGGTTGTATTGTTGTCCCACCTGACTGAATCTCAGAGGACTTCACAGATATGCATGGGGCTTCCTCCCAGCACTTTCTGAGAGACAAAGAAAGTGAAATTATCAAATTTGATAATTTCAATTTGATAATTTAACTTATCAGTTTGCACACAGAGGAAAGATAAACTAAGAATTAGAGGCTGGCTGTGGTAATCTGGCCTGCATTGTATTAAAAGTCCTGATTACAGATCAAGAATGATCTCTTCTGGCCTTATAAAAAAATTGACTTGCCTTTTAAAGAACACTATGTAAACTTCCACAATTTTCTTGGCTTATTTTTC